>PVIA01001577.1:0-268063 GCA_004024845.1 Tonatia bakeri | reverse complement strand
CCTCCCTCCCTCCCTCCCTCCCTCCCTTCCTTCCTTCCTTCCTTCCTTCCTTCCTTCCTTCCTTCCTTCCTTCCTTTGCCATTAGCTGATACCATTTGATATTATTCACCAAGCTAAAGTTATTAACATTTATTTTTTGTTTCTGGCTTAAACTTTTGTGTGTGTATGTGTGTGTTACTCAATCTTAAAAGTAGATAATTGTGAAAATCAAGTAGTTGGTTTAGTTGCCATGTTCCGATGTCTTTCCACAGCCCCATCATTTGGAGGCCTGGGTATTCGCTCTCAATAATCACACCCACAGTGCAGGCATGCTGCAGAAGAGACTAGATAGAGCCTTCTCAGCAGGGACTCACCATTTAGTCAGTCACAATCCTAGAGGAACTTAGGTCAGCATCACTATGGCCAATCTCATACAAGGCCACTTTCACGTTCTCTGGCTACCTACATGGTGGGCAGATCCTTACTCCGTAGGCTAGATGTCCCCAGAGGACAATAGTCTCACAGAACCTTCAGCATTCATGATAAAGAGAATCTGCTGTGGCTCTGTTGCTTTGTGCTGCAGATGAACTCCCATGAATATTAGAAGACGTTGGAAATGACAAATGGAATGGGAGTAATTTGGTAATTTTCCTATCTTCCCTGTATACATCTTCATCCAGGGTACACATTATACACAAAGGCTTAGGTCAGATGGTGTTCCCACTTAAATCTATAGCTCTTCGTTTCAAGTAGGGCCAGTTACTGGCAACTGTGAGGTTTTACTCTGTCAACAGCGTTCTCATCTTGCTCCTTGATAAGCCTTAAGGGTATGTGTCTTGTCACCTTTTTTATTACTGTATTAGGTGAAACCATCCCTCTGCCTACTATCCTTCTATTATCAAATATCTATCTAGAGTGTCTCATGTACTGTAAACTCTAGCATTGATTTATGGTTATTTGAAATTTCTTTTAAGACTGCTGACAAATTTTTAAAAATAGTTTGACACATCTCTCTTAAAGAAGATCACTGAACCACAAGAATTATTTGATGTCGTTTTTGAAATAGAATATATATTATCACATTTGTAGTCAATTCTTACCAAAACAATTTCTACATAGGTATGTGGAGTGATTAAATTGAATTTAAACCCCAAATTTCAAAAGAAACACATTATTTCTTGGGGAAGTCATTGTGTTACTGTATTAACTTGGCGACCTCTGCCTCTGGTAATTGGAGTAGCTTGTGACAAAACGGTGCTTCTTGGAAAACGGTAGAAAAGCCAAATGTAAATGAAATCTGAAACTTACTTAATTTGAAGACATCGAGGAGCTGCCAACAAATCCGAGACTCCTGGAGTGCAGGGAGCTATCGAGTGGTGAGCCAGCATTTCACAAGCTGTTTTTCCCTTTAGGGAACTTGCCAATTTTTGGCTTGGGATGAAAAGCTGAGAAACCAGGCAAAATGTCATACATAGGAGGCTAAGAAGGCAGAAGAATTTTTGGCAATCTCAGAAGGCTAGAGATACAAATCTTGAAGTCTAGGGCTGCTAAAGCAGCCAGGACTTGAGCGGCCAAAATCTCAGAGAGAATAGTGTACTGGATAATTAGCTCAATTCTGGGCAGTTTTGCTCCTTGAGGTATTTGCCTAATTCCTGTGCTTTGTAGGGTATGAGGCTAGAAAGCTAAGAAGCAAATTACTGAAAAAGCAAAGCGGAGTTTTTGACAGGCAGTGCTAAGGATAAAATAATTGGAGTATACCATCCATGAAGGACAGGGGTTATTGGTAAATACTGGCTTTCAAACTATTGGGTTGGCCAAATAGTCCATTTAGTTATTTCCATAAAATAAAAGACACATTTTTCATTTTCACCGATAACTTTATTGATTTAGATGTTTTGCATATTTCGGCTATCTCCTGCTATTGACTTCTGGCTGATAGAGACCAGGGGTGCTGCTAAACATCTTCCAGTGCATAAGGTAGCCCCACAGCAAAGAATTATTCAGCCAAAATGTCCATAGTACCAAAAATCTTTGCAAACCACTTTTGACACGTTCGAGCAGTCACAACACCTTCTCCATATACTGCACAAATCTTTTTTTTTGTGCTTCTGTTGTGTTTTTACCTTTCTTGAAAAAATAAAGCACAATATGCCAAAAATGTTGTCTATTTTTCCCCATCTTTAATAATAAAATGACTGTACAAAAACTCATCAATTTTAATACATTTAAAAAAATGCATGGTGATATGACAGCTGTCACAGTACAATCTAACAAAATTGTTTTTAATGAAGTTAAAGTCAACTAAGCACTAATAGAGTCATTGTGCCAAAAAACTAAATGAACTTTGTGGCCAACCCAATATATTTAATAGTGTGTGCCAAGGAGGCTGACAAAATCTTTCAAATCACCAGCCAGCTTTGAGTCACCTTCATCCTGAACTGGGTGAGGTGACCTGTCCCATCTCAGGCTGCCTAGCTGAGACTAGGATGGACCTTCTTTGGAGGAAGTCACTATCATTCGGTTTCTCTATAATTTTGCATATATAACATCTGTAATTCAGCTTAAAATCATTAGTCAATAAAGAAATAGGACTAGGATAATAAAGCACAAAATAGAAATAGTTCTGAGGATGACCCAAATAATGATGTTCCCAGAAACGGACTTTGGTGTAGAGCTAGGAAGTAGCAGCTATCTTTAGGTAAGGGAGGATTCCTAAGTTCAGCATCCCCCCCGCCCACCCTCGCCTCACCTTACTCCTGGTTGATTCATTAAATTGCATTATTTATACTCTTGGCATTCAATTGCAATTGCTGTTTTACAGCAAGGAGTATTTCTCTTTTTTTCCTAGACAGTTGGTCTTCCAACCTAACCACCATGTGGATTTGCACACAAGAGGCATGGAAATGTTACCAACAATCTGACATTCAGATGATTTTTTACTTAATCATTTTTAAAGAGTGGCTATTTTGGTCTTCAGTTTTTCTCTTTACTTAGGAGGATGAGTAGAGGGGTTACAGGATGAATCTTGATATAAACAGACATGCTTATCTTTTTTTTGCTTTAAAGTTTGCTAGTTTTGTGAAGTGACATCTGTGTCTTTGCCTTTGATTTCTTTCATGAAAAAAAAAACATGAGTTGCAAGGAAAAAAATAGGAAAAGCAAGTTCAGGTAGGCTTAAATCAGTTACACTTGGTTTGTGAGTGGCTTTCTGGGAACATGCAATGTGCATTTTTGACATAGAATGCTCACATCTCTCACAGACGACAAAGGGTCAGGAATGAGTCGGGCCTTTGTAAACCAGAGTCTGCTTGCTCTTTGTTCCAAGTAGAGAGCCATTCCTTAGTTCCAATTTCATTTTATTTATTTTTAAACGAAAAGATAGCCTCCTGCAGCAGAGTGGTTGCTTTAAAGACTGCGTGCTTCTTAAAGCAACAGATGAGGAAAATCAAAGAACAAAAATTTAAAAGCAGGTAAATGATACAGTTTACCTTGAGTGCTTTGTAATCACAGTGATATGGAGTGATTTTCAAACTGTGGTTTTCAGACTAGCATTTTGCATCACCTGTGAGCTTGTTAGAAGTACCAGTTCATGGGCTCCACCCAGACCTAGTGAATCTAAAACTCTAAAGATGGGAACCTCTAGGTTCTCGAATACTGATGCTAATCCATTTGGAGTTACCAGGTAGGGCCCAGCCCCCTAAACCTCATCGGTGGGATGCTATTAGGACAATATCAAGAACACTGCATTGCTTAAAATTATATGATTTATCTCCTCTAGAAGAGGGATTTTTTAAAAACACAGTTGAATTAGATCTTGTGTTTTCTGTAGACCACTTCTCCACCAAAAGTTCTTTTGATACTGTATGAAAAGTCTTTGTTAATTAGGAAGATGAACCAGGTCCCTCAACTAGATGATAAATCAGTCAGGCATTGTGAGATAATTATGAAAAACAAACAAACAGTGAATCATATCTCTTTAAGGCTGAATAGGAGGAAAAATAACCTATACTGACAGAAAAAGTAATGGTACTGGAGAAGAGTTAACTTTCAGAAAGCCAATGGATAGGTAGAACAGAAAGTCAAACTTTTAAAGACATTTTGTGTGCAACATAACATTGATTTTCTAAAATATTATATGTTACAAATATTTCTTTATTAGACATATATAAAAAATCAAATATTAACTCAAATATTAACTCTTGATCTAAGACTTCTAATAATGACAGTGACTTGATTATATTAAGCAGTTTGTGTATAGCTATTTTTAAAAAGTGTGTCTGTATGTTGTGATCACTACAGGTTAAATGATTTTTTCTTGTGCCTATTCTCTAAGGTAAAGAAAAAATGAAACAGTTGTCTAAGGAGAAGTTTGAGATGATAAATGGTTTTAAAGATCTTATTGTTTTCTTTAGCCCACTTTTAAAATGATTCAGTGATCTTCATTATTAACTGAGTGGAGATTCCTCTAGCTCCTAGGAAAATACCTTCAAGAACAGCATCTTCATTTATGGTTCAATAATTGCTAGTAATTATTAGTAACTTGTACAGTTTTGTGAATAAACTCCCTCCATTGACATTTCATTAGTAGGCTAGTGACTTGGTCAGACTGTTGTGATTTGTGGCACAGTCAAGTAGGAATCTGAGGGGCATACAGCTGGAGGCCATCAGCGATTCATCAGAAGTTGGTGATGTATTTCGAGTTAGGTCCTGTCAGTGTAAAATTTCCTTTTTCCCCCATTGTTCCACTTTTATACTTGCTTCTTCGAGTTAAGATAGTGATGCTGTCTAGTCTACCTTATTGGGCTTTGAAAGAATTTTAAGAACAAGTCACAGAAGCAAAGAGGGTAAACTCACAAATTTTTGAGAAAGGATGATTTCCTGTAACTGGTTATTACAACATCACACCTAAGAAGTTCACAGCGCGTTGCTATGACTGGCTGCAGTTTGCTAGAGCATCAGTGTCACATTGTACTGAAAACATCGAAGCTCCTTGCACGTTAAACTTACTGTGCTGCGCTATGTAGTCGGCACTCAGGCTTCGTCCCGCCGGGTTGAGCGACTGGAGAGAGATGCCACACAGTGTTTGTGTGGGAGAGCCTGGCTTAGAGAAGATGTTCTGAAATGAGAAGTCCTGGAGACTCGTGGCCCATGGAATATCATAAAAAGTTCGGAAGTCAAGAGAAAATATATAGATCTGTATACATTTTGTATATTTGTTCAATTATGTTTGGAGATTCTGTGAGCTGCATAGTTTGAAATGGGAACTTGACAAATAAATTCATATTCCCTATGACTGTGGGAAAGTTTTTAATGCTAAGCTTTCTTGAGTACATTCCTCATAGGATTGTTGAATAAATAAAGTAAAAATGCAGGTAAAATTATAGGCATAGGACTTGATACATAGGTAAATGCTCAGCATATGGCCTTTATTATTATTTAGGTTACTTTTGTTATTTGGTATAAATTCAACATATGCATTTAATTCAACATATGTAAATTTTCTTTTACAAAGTAGAACACAGTTGTATACAATATTTAATTTGTATGTCATTTTGCAAGTAGAGATAGGCAGTGGGACATTTGGAACCAAATGACTTAGAAATGCAGCAAGTTCAATTTCCTCCTGATTTGGAAAAAACCTAGTTTTGGGAACTGGTGGTGGGATAGATACCAATTCCTAGTCCAGAATTGGAGTGGGATGGAGAAGCAGATCAGGCCCTTGAGTTGTTCCTGGTACCACATAGAGAAGCTAAGGGATGCTTTGGTTATTTAATGTTTTTTTTTTTTTTGACTTGTGAATAAATAATGCTCTTGATTCTATTGCCTCCATTAAGTGAGACTCAAGCAGCAAGGTCAAGCTGGAACTTGCAGGGTTGTGATGGAGTGTGATCAGTTGTGGGGCCACAGATATAAAGCAGGGGTGAGAGTACTCTAGTGAGTGTTGGGAAGGGGGAAAGGATTTAAAATGTGATGGGAAGCAGCATGAACGTTAACATGGATTTGGTGCCTTAGAACAGTATGTGAACCTCTTGCCCACAAAGCAGTGGAAGAAGAGAGGCACTTTTGAACAAATCCAGAGAGGAGTAAATATATTGTCTCTGGAATACCAGTTTTCCTCCTAAGGCATTCTGTTTGTAACACTCTTTCCATTCTAAAAGACAAAATATGCCCTTCTGCCCTTCCAGGAATGTATTTATTTGTTTAATTTTTTAAAAAGTTTAAAATATTTTATTTATTTATTTTTAAACAGAGGAAAGTAGGGAGAAAGAGAGAGAGAGAAACATTGATGTGAGAGAGAAACATTGATTGGTTGCCTTCCACACAGGCCCTGACCAGGGACCCAACCTGCAGGCCAAGCATGCACCCTGACTGGGAATCAAATTGGTGACCTTTCACTTTGTAGGACAGTGCCCAGCAACTGAGCCAAACTGGTCAAGGAGGATTTGAGAATTTAAAAGGAGGGATTCTTGACATCCAAGGGTGAGGAGATACATGATGCTCAGAGAGAAGTTAGTGTCATTTGCCATCTTACTGGGCTGCTCTGTGTGGTTCTGGTGGCAGTGATCTCAGGAGGAAGATGTGCCCAGGAGAAGCATAGATTCAGACCCTGTGACTCAGAGTACCCTGCGTCTGAGCACCTGTCATCTGAAGTCCTACTTCAAGTCTTCTGGCGCAGGGAAGAAGCCGTCAGCCTTCACGCAGGGTACCATCTAGAAAACACAGGTGAGAAAGAAAGAGTCTAGTCTTTGGAAATTTTGGTTGCCTGAATTAATTCATTAATTAATTAGTTTATGTAGGAATTGAATAAGTATTTGAGTACTTATTTCCTGTCAGGTAAAATGCTGGATGCTAGGGATCCAATAGTAAATAAAAACAACATGGTTGTTGCTCTCATGGTGCGTACCACCAAGGGTGAACATAGTGGAGTAAAAGGAAAAAGGGGGCCGGTGTGTATCCAGCGATAATGGAACACACAGAAGGTGGTGTGAATAAGGTTGGAAGGCCAGGAAAAGAAGAAGAGGTGATAACCAGGTGAAGAAGGGGTGAAGTGTAGGAGGAATAGCAAGTACACAGGCAGGAAAGAATAGCCATCTGCAGGGCTCAGGGGTGTTACAAGAATTTCTGGGAGGAAGAACTTGTACATAAGAGATTGTAACAAAGAATGTGAGGAGAGGCTCTGAGGATCTCAGAGCTGGCATGGAGGAAAATGAGGTGAGAATGTACAGAACGAGGACAGGTCTGGACATCAAGCCTCTAGTCACCCATGGCTTGCATATAGTTATGTTATGACTTCTATTCTGTTATTTGATTAAAACAACACATGTTGCTTTAACAATAAAAAATTAAAAACATGATTTAAGTATATATTTTAACTTAGGACATTAAAATGTACATCTGTCCACCAATCCTTTGTTGAATGCAGACCTCTTTTGAATATGAATTTGCTATTTTGCATTCTATCTCTACTTTCTTGCATAAGTTATAATTATAATACACTGCTTATAGTTTGTTCAAAGTGGACACTAGCAAAGCAATCTAAGGCACAGTTCTTCTGGAATTTTACCATGCTTTTTCCTACCTTGTAAAGTTTTATATTTTATATCTGTTATAAAGCCAGTTATTCTCATGCCTTGGATTTATCTTTCCAAGGAAGTAGGTGAAACAATAGGTCTCTTCTCTAACTTGTAATTTCATCAATTTATGTTATACTTATATCATATAAATACAATTACAAGTACAGTAAGCTTGACCATAAATATTCATATTTCTGGTTCAGTGTACAACTGAGCTAATGGAAGTAGGTTATATCATATGCTAGAAGGTAGCCTAGGCGAAGTTCATGTTCTAGGCACCATGGATAGCACGCATTATGTTTTAGAAGATATTGGGGAGCTTGGGTCAATCTAGTGATGCAATTAGTTGGTGATCAGCAAGAGTGTTTTTATTTTCCTACTGTCTTAATAAAAGGGAACTGATTAAACAAGAATAGTTACTCTGAAAATTCAATTATAGAGTTACTTAAGTTAGCAATATGTAGTTAACATAAGAGGTCTGTCCAGAGGGTATCCAGCCATGGAATATGAAAGATAAAGACATTTATTGAAGAAGATACAATATACAAGAAACATTGTACATAGGACAATGAAGCTTCAGTCCCCTTCAAAGCAGGCACCTTGGGACCTCACACAGTTCTCTCAATTGCCTTTAGCTGCCCTGTAGTATTTTCCTGAATCTCATTGATGGTCTGAAATCTCTTCCCTTTTAAAGGTGATTTTAGTTTTGGGAAAAGCCAGAAGTCTCAGGGCACCAAATCTGGACTGTAGTGGGGCTGAGTCACCTGGGTGATTTGATGTTTCACCAAAAACTACACAAAACATAATGCATGAGCAGGCATGTTGTTGTGATGAAGCTGTCAACCACCAGTTGCCCATACTTGTGGCCTTGTGCATCATCCGAATAGTTTCCATGGAGGAATGTTCACACTCAGCGCAAAATATGATGCAGATTCATTGCTCTGCTTACTCAGTCATTTTGAATGTGACAGCCCTGCAATACCCATGCTCACTCAATGGCGTTCACCGCCCCCACTGACGAGTACAGCAAAGTCATCATGGCTCACACACGCGCACTCCAGGCCACTCTCCTTGGCTCCCAGGTTACAGTGATGTCGTGCAAACTGTTCTCGCTGTATCAATGGCTGGAGCTTTTCCAGACAGACTTAGATATAACTATATTGCACTTTAACTTTTAAGTATTTTAAAAATATCATGATACAACTCCAGGCAGCTATTGTTGACCTTGAAGTATGTGGCTATCTATTAATTTAAGTGATAAATCAGGATTTTGGTGCATAGGTGGGGAATATCTTAAATTAAATCATGCAAATATCTGTTAGTTAAATCTTGGAGGGCCAAAAAGTTCATTTAGTTTTTCCGGTAAGATGGCCCTTGTAGCACTTAGTTGTCTTTAACTTCATTTGAAAAAATTTCTTAGATTGTATTGTGACAGCTGTTGTATCAGCATGCATTTTTTAAAAACTTATCAAAATGGGTAAACTTTTGTGTAGTCATTTAAATATTGAAAATAGAAGAAACTACACAACAGTTTCAGCCTATTCTGCTTTATTATTTCAAAAAAGGTAAAAACCTGCCCTGGCTGGTGTGGCTTAGTGGATTGAGTGCTGGTCTGTGAACCCAAAGTCACTTGTTCAATTCCGGTCAGGGCACGTGACTGAGTTGGGAGCTGGTCCTGGGTTGGAGGCATGCGAGAGGTAACCAATCAGTATTTCTCTCACACCTCAATGTTTCTGTCCCTTTCTTTCTTCCTCCCTTATCCCTTTCTCTAAAAAATAAATAAGTACAATTTAAAATTTTTTAAAAAAATGCAAGTGAAATGCAAAATAAGATTTGTGCAGTGTATGGAGAAGGTGCTGTGACTGATCGAATGTATCAAAAGTGGTTTGTGAAGTTTTGTGCTGGAGATTTCTTGCTGGATGATGCTCCATGGTTGGGAAGACCAGTTGAAGTTGATAGCGATCAAACTGAGACATTAGTTGAGAACAATCAAAATCACACCACATGGGAGGTAGCCAACATTGTCAAAATATCCAAATCAATAAAGTTATTGGTGAAAATGATAAATGTGTCTTTTATTTTATGGAAAAAATTAAATGGATTTTTGGCCCACCCAATAATTGTCTGTAAAATACAATATTCAGTTCTGGATTTTTGCTGAATTTGGTTATGGAATATTTTACATAAGCAAGTCTTCTATGAAATTTAGTTAACATAAATTAGCAGTATCATTTTCAGTTGTCATCCCTCCCCCCCCTCCTTTTTTTGTGTGTGGAAGTCCAGTTCTGAAAGTTTTTGCTATCTACGACAGTCAGTGCATTGTGAAAGTTAGGTACTGGAAGTAACAGAGAGAACTGGAGACAGTTCCTGGTCTCAGAAGCAGCGATCAGTAGGGAGTAGCTGTGTGTGTTCACAAAATCAGGCTGATTAGTTAAAGCATCAAAGTCTCAAGGCATGGTTAAAAAAAGTTATAAATTTGGACTGGGGCGGTCAAAAGAGGATCATAGAGAAATTGAATGCATTTTTTAAAAAAGCTTAGTACATTGGGAAAATTGGGGTTTTGGTACTAAAATGCAGAGTAGTGTAATAGTTGAGAGCTGGGCTTTGAACCGGTACCAATTTGGATTTAAGCCCTCAGTCCACTACTTAGTAGCTCTGTGCCCTTGGGAAAGATAGTTTTCTGTTTCACAGCTGTACACCTATAAAACAGGGATTATGGTATCTATCTCATAAAGTTGTGAAGATTGAGTTTTACATTTATCATGCTTAAAATTTTGATGGACAAGGATCCACAAATGATAGCTGCTAGTATCATTATTGTTACAGTTTATCCACAATTGTATATGAAATAGTAGAATCAAGCTTGTATTAGAACCTAAATCCTAGTTTGTCATTCATTAGGTAATGTTCAAAGTGCTTTTCAACTCAGAAACTAGTGCAGTATAGTTATCATTTATACAATAAAGTAGAGGTGGAACTTCAAATAGCGTTTCGTATTCAAATAGGGTTTAGATTCAACAAAGAATTGGTAAACAGAAGCATATTTTAATGTCCTAAGTTACAATAAATGTTAATAGTATTTTTATTTTATTTTTTTATTTATAAAGCAGCTTTTGTTGTTTTAACCAAATATTAACCAAATATAGACTGTTGATACAAATAAATGTACATATTAAGCAACTGATTTGGAAACAGTAAAATAGAATAGTTAAAACCATGGACTTACCCCCTATCTTATCATGCACAAAAATCAACTCAAAATGAATTGCAGACTTGAACACAAGATCTGAAACCATAAAACTCTTAGAGGAAAAATAGGGGGTAAACCCCTTCACATCAGTCTTGGCAATGATACATATATATATTTTTTTAATTTGACACCAGAAGTACAAACAACACAAGAGAAAATCAACAAGCGGGACTACATTAAACTCAAAAGGTCCTGCACAGCAAAGGAAACAACGGAATAAAAAGGCAACCTACAGAGCGAGAGGAAGTATTTGCAAACATATATTTGGTGCGAGGTTAATATCCAAAATATATAAATAACTCATGCAACTCAATAGGAAAAAAAAAAACAATTCAACTTAAAAAATGGGTGAAGGAACTGAATGGAGACTTTTCCAGAGATGGCATACATATGGTCAACAGGTACATGAAAAGGTGCACAGCATTACTAATCACAAATCAAAACCACACTCAGATATCACCTCAGATGCTTAGAATGACCACGATCAAAAAAGACAAGCAAAGACAAGCACTGGCCGGGAGGAAGGCAAAGGGACTGCGTGCACACTGTTGACGAGAGTGTAAATTGGCGCAGCCTCTGTGCAAAGAGCATGTGAGTTCCTCAAACACTGAAAAACAGAAACACCACAGGATCCAGCAATCCTATCTCTGGGTGTATACCCAGAGGGAATGAAAACAAGATCTTGAAGGTATACTTACACATGTATTGCAGCATTACCCACAGTAACCAAGATATAGAAACATAACCTAAGTGTTTGTCAGCCAATGAGTGGATAAGGAAGATGTGGTATATATATAATGAAGTATTATTCAGCCATGAGAAAGAAGGAAATCTTGTCATTTGAGACAACATGGTTGGACCTTGAAGGTATTATACTAAATGAAATAAATCAGGCAGAGAGAGACAAATACTCAAATACTGTCTATCTCTTATATGTGGAATCTAAAAAAATCTGAACTTGTAGAAATAGAGGCTAGAATGGTGGTTACCAGGGGTTGAGGAGTGCGGGAGAAGGGGAAATGTTGTTTGAACAGTGCAAACTTCCAGGTATAAGATGAGTAAATTGTTCAGGCTGAAACGTACAACATGCTGATTATAGTTAATAATACTACATTATATACTTGACAGTTGCTAAGACCTTAGATCTTAAATGCTCTCATCAAAAAAAAAAAAAAAAGAAAGAAAGAAAGAAATGTACAGTTGTGAAGGTGTTAGCTAAAGCTAGGTGGTAACAATTTTGCAATACATACATGTATCAAATCAACGTGTTGAACACTTTAAACTTAAACAGTGTTGTATGTCCACTACACTTTTATAAACCTGGGGCGGAGGGAGGCTGTGAGGCTAGGACATTGACAACCCTCATTTGCCGTCTGATTATGTAGTTTGCTGTGTTACCACAAGCAGATAACGTCTCCGAGTGTCATTTACTTCATTTATAAAATGAGAATAAAAATTTTACCCAACTTTCAGGTTTGCTCATTGATTAAATGAGGTGAAGCATGTAATCAACAAGCAGTGTCTGGTGAACTCCACGCAGGTAGTGACATGGACGTGTTGTACTGAACACCGATTCAGCGTGTTTCGGCTGAATGAATGATTAATAGAGCTTTCCTTTTTTTCTCCAAGTTAAGTGGCTGACAGGAAGCCCTCCTAAGGACATACATAATTTTATGACTTAATGGAGTGTTTATTTATGGTTAGAATGTATTACATAATCACGTCCCATTTATTGCAAATCTGCCCAGCTTCTCTCTACTTAAATGACATCAGTATCCATATTAAGAAAAATCCTTGCCTGGCTCCACCAGTCTTGCCCACATGTCTATCTAAGATTTATTGATGCCAGCTTATTGATCAAGAGCAATAGTGATGAGTTTTTAAGGTAGATGATCTTCTCAATTTGTTTGCTACTTTGCAAAATTTCAAGAAAGCTGTAGCAAACTGGGGTTTTATGGGCCTCCTCTGTGAACAGGGCAGAGATGGATGTCATAAAAGGAAAATCGGGCAGGAAAGTACTAAACACGAGGGTGCACATTAGATGTTCTACTTCACTTTCACTTGGACTTTTCTTTCTTCTTCCTCTTTTTTTTATTTTTTCCGTAGCCTGTGCAGTTTCATTCACGGCATGCATTTTGTGAAGTAGATGAGTAGTTAAAAACATCTCAGACCAAAAATGCGTTTCTTAGACATCAAGCAAACATCTTCTGAAGAAAACTGGCTTTTAAAAATCCATTCTCTAAGAGAATGAATAAAATGTGAACTGAGTTCATTTCAATTTGAAATACTTTAGAAATAAAAAGTTACATCTTTTGGCTAGTATCTGTGAAAAGATGAACGAAACACATTGATTGGAATGGACTCTGTGAGGGCAGAGTTTTTCATCTGTTTTTTGCACGTCTGTGTGCCCAGAACCTAGGATAGCACTTGGTGCACAGTAGGTACAAACACGTGTGTGTCAATTAGGTTTTTGAGTAGAAATAACTTGCTCTGGCATTTGTCTCACTCTGAAAAGAAACCAAAAGGAGGTCTAGGCTTTTATGTGCCCATTAGGTTTCTTGGCTCCTCAACTGTGTAAATTAAGTGTTTACTTTGATATTTCAGCAGGCATGTGGACCACTCTTTATAAATCAACTTGGTTGTAACAAGAAAATACACGTTTTAATTACGTCATGAAGTATGTAATTCCCCAATAATACACCTACTTCTAGATCATATCAGGGATTATGAAGCACTGCCTTGCCATACATCTAAATTTTTCATTTAAAAATCCACTCCAATAACAGTCCTATACTAGTTTCACTCCCTGGAAATGCTGGTGGCTGTATTTTCACACTTTATCCATTAAGAATGTTGTGAAAGGACTAGGTGTTTAAGGATTGCAGTTTCTTCCCAGGGGGCTTTGGCGGAGACCAGTGTGGACTGATAGCCTATCTGTTAGCACAAATCACAGAGAACAACCCGTGCAGGGTGACTGCTCACCACTGGCACACAGTCTTCTCTGCTGCTGACTGGTGGATAAGGTGGTCCCGTGCTGCATCACTGCTTCCCTTCTGTGCGGTTGACTCGCCCAGGCAGTGCACTGCAGTCGTGCATGGTGTAAGTTACCTTTTTACATAGCCTAGAATGCAAGGGATACTATTTATTTGTTTGGAGGCAATGTAAAATCAACTGAAAAAGAAAAACCTGTGTTATGTGTTACAGATGAGAAAAACATTGTTATAAATGATACTTCTGTCCTTTGGTTTAGCCATGGATATTGTGGTTAGTAAAGTGTTATTTCAAAAATAACACCACCAATTATAAAAACTGTGATGGAGGGTGGAAGTGGGTAAGGAATTTAAGATAGATTTTTTATTTAATGGGATGGAAAAATCTGCAAAATATTTCAAAATAATTAACAGGCAACATACAGGAGTAAATTGAAGACAAATTATTCTTTCTGATATCTCTTTGGGATGAAGCGCACATTTGTCTAGAGTAATGCTAGCATAAGTCTGTCAAGGCATTAAATAAAATGGTTTGAAGAAACAGTTTGAATTTATTATTAAAATCTGAAAGGCTACAAGTTAATGTACATCAGCAGCATTTCTTAGCAGCAGAGGACTGTTCCAGTATTACTCCAGAGGTCCTGTAGAGGACTCGGATGGTTCGATTCTTCTCACCCTGGTGGGTTAGATGATGTACACCTTGAAATTATCCCATATGCACCCTCACCAGCCCTTACCCCACAGGACAGAGAAGAAAGGGAAGAAAATAAGTCTGGAAGAGAAAAACATAGTCCTGGGGTCCTTGGACTCCTACTGGGTATCTAGTTTGCCCGTTCTTTCAAAGTGACTGTAAGCATACAGATTTTCTTTGAGTGTTTGCTGTCAGTAGAGATTTGGAAACTAAAATATTCAATACTTATATTCTAAATGCTGATAGATGGACAGTGGGATGAAACTTTGAAAGATTCCCAGTGGGAAATAGGAATGTCAAGAGAAACGGAGGGTGCAGAAGGGGTAGATGGCCTGGACCAGCCATCATGGAAGCAATTGGCTGACACTTCTTCCAGAAAGTGCTTTGATTTCTCCTGAACTTAAAAGTAGAAAAAAAAAACCAAAACAAAACCCAAAACCTGAAATATGTTTTTTTTTTTAAAAATCAAATATAAATGAGCATGGGCCATGTGGTGTTAGTAGATGGCAAAATCCAAGAAGGGATATTGTTTAGTGTGACCATGTGAACATTTTATTCTTATTACAAGTTCTACATCTAGGAGAGCTATGTTAGTTATTTGAGCTAGGAACTTTTATTTGTCTAAAGGTACCTCTTAAGGATCCCATGACCCTTCTTGTGGGGGGGGGCTCCACCCACAGGGCCCCCCCATCCTCCACGAATGAGAATAAGTCTACCAATATGTGATCTGCTTGGGGAAGAAAGGTGGCCAATTTCTCAAAGAAGGGCCAAGACCCTTTTCCTCAATGGGCCTTTACTGAGTTCATTTTGCATAGGAATACAGGTAAATCTCATTAAAAATTGTCAGGCAGTGGGCATCAAACAATAGATAACATACGAAGAACTATGAGGGCTTATTCTGAGTCAGGGTCTGTTAGCTAAAGGGCTACAAACTTTGGGAAACAAGCTCATGTCCTGCTCAGACCATTATCAGAAAATTGACAGCATTCTTGGCAAAACAGGTTTCACAGGATTTTATGTATTCTTTCTTCAGTCTGATCACCCCAGGGAACCCACCATTTCCAGCACAGGGCTGCACCACCCTCTGTCATTCTTTCAGGCTTAAGTCAGGCAGGGGAAATAAGGCAGCCAAGAGATTAGGAGACTTTTTGCAGACAGAACTCAGGCTATGTCAACGCCAAGGGGTGAGGATCCATCACCCCCTTTTGCTATAGTCCCCCAAGTCCTTCCCTGGGGGCTCCTGTGATTGTGCCTATCTTAGGTCATCCCTCCCTTGAGGAATCTTACCTGTCATTGGCTAACCCATCATGCATCGGGTGCCAGGCAGGGTGAAGTAAAAGGACGCAGAGGTGGCACTCCTTCCAGGGAGATAAGCTTTGTCTCCTTAGTGACTTATGGTCCCAAGGTCTCTCACTCAGCCTTAGCCATGGGGGGATTACAGCTTCTGAAACCAGGCAGGACAGTTCTCAACACCTTTTCAATTGTTTAGCTGTGAAAATTAGAAGTTATCTTTATTTGTAAAGTGACCTGAATTCTAGTCGTCTCTGGCATATGAAGTATTGACAAACCATTCTCAAAAGCTTTTAAAAGAGACTGTGTTAAGATAAACATAACACAGGGAGGTATATTTGGCCACTATTTTACATTGCACTAAGTTTTTGTCTTTATTTCATCAACATATTATAGGTAATTTACATGAGTTATCTACATAGTACTCTATTACCCTAATGGGTTGCCTATACAGATAACCACATATTATTGTATATATAACTCATATACATTATAAATAACCAGTATGGATGCATATCCACATACATTTTCATCCACTCATTCCTTATCTTTGATAAGTTTAATAGCTATCCTGATTTTACTCTTATTTAGATCAAGTTCAATACTCATTTTCTGGGCATCTGCAATATGATGATTAAAAGGAACTAAAGGTGTGGCAGTGGGGTAAACAGAGGTATGAATACAGAGTGTGTTACTCTCTCTGTAGTAGAAATGGGCACACAAATGGAGCAACAAGTAGTTTCATCTCACAGTGGTCAGGGAAGTAACTGAGAGAAGACTGAGCTGCCATTGAGGGTCCGAGTCCTTAGGTGCTCTCTGCAAGGCAGGGCTGGAGAGGTGTGTCAGGTGGAGGGGACTATGGACACAAAGGCACAGGGTGTGAGCGGCACGACAGGAAATGAAAACCAGTGCCTTTGGCATGACAGCTCTGCCACTGACTAGGTGTGTAGTCTCAGGTATTTCACTTTATTGATCCCCTTTTTTCAATAGTAAAATAATAAGTAGTTTAAAACAATTAAAATATATACTGAAAGCACAGTGTTAATTAGTTCACTTTTAAGAAAGTGTGTGTGGGAAGTGACAAAATGCACTGGAGGGTGCTATTGGCAAAAGATGAGGCCTCTGCACCAGGTAGCGAGCCGCCTGGTGTGCCAGGCTAAGGAGTTCAGAGCTGGTGTGGGAGGAAAGGGGGAGCTAGCAGAGGTTTTTACGTTGAGAGAGATTTCACTCTCTTGTAACATGTTGTTTACCTGTTTGTTGGGAAAACTTAAATACTAAATTATCAGATCAACATCATAAAAAGAAATGAAGAAGCAAGAATAAGGGATGCAAGAGATGGAATGAAGTTAATGGTAACATTTTTAATCACGAGGTTAAATAAGAAAGGAAAAAGAATATTCAGGGAAACCAAGACTAAGAGAATAGTTGAGGATTATTGCTTCTCTGAAGCTACCTGCCCTCAAAACTACTGGCTTCATCTTGAAGGCTGAGAACTCCTGGAAGTCGTAGAGATCTGTGGTGGCTAGAGGACATGGGAAGCTTTTATGGACGTAATCCCACAGTATTCAGTAAAAGCTTCGAATCATCAGAGGCAGTGACTATTATGGAAACTTGATGAATGGAAGTGCAGGAAGCAGAAACAGAAAATACTAGATGAGACTACAAAAATATGACGAAAAGTAAAGCACACTGATTGGGAAGATAATGTGAAAGAATAAAATGCAGTCTTTTTAGTTAATGTGATTTGTAAAAAGAGCAGCACAAGAAGGCCGCTTGAAGGAGGATGAAAAACCAAAACCTTGCCCCATGAGCCGTAAGAAACTGGAACGAAAGAGGTACACCTGTAAGAATCAAGTTTACTCAGAAGTAAAGCACACCAAATAAGGACTGTACTAAATTTAGAGTTTGCGAGGTGGAAATCAGAAATGGCTTTCTATATTAAACTTCTCTCACTCCTTCTGAGTGAGAAGAAAACTAACAGTTGTTTAGAAAATGGCTTCTGTGTTTCAGCCTTAGCACTAAGTGCTGATAAGTGGCAATTAAGAAAAAAACTCATTTTAGACACTTCAATAAACTGGTTACTCACTGTATTAGTCAGTTTGATGTGACAGTATCATTGTGCCCTCACAGCTCGTTGGAACAGCTGGGCACCTCTTTTTTATACTGCAGGCTTGCAGGTGGAGGTCAGTGGCTCTGTGCTACCTATTCTATGTTGCTGCCCAGGATGGAGGCTTCAAGGTTACCTGGGACATGTTCTTCTCATGGTAGTCAGAAGATCCCAGAGGGACAAGAAGAAACTTCTTAAGGTATAGGCTTAGAATGATACTGTCTTCCATTCATAGTCTATACAAGTCACATGACCAAGAGCAACATCAAATGTGCAGGGAGGTCAACGGTAACCTAATATACCTTCTCTGTTAGCCTTTTGGTGCCCCTACTTTCACTTCTATACAATGGGTATAATGATTATTGCCTTAGAGCACGGGTGTCAAACTCATTTTCACCAGGGGCCACATCAGCCTTGAGGTTGCCTTCAAAGGGCTGAATGTAATTTTAGGAATGTATAACTGTAACTACTCCTTAACAGTTAAGCAAGAGCTCAGCACTGCCACTGGGTAGAAACAAGGTGCTCAGCCAGATAAAACAAGGTGAAGGACCAGATTTGGCCCTCAGGCCTTGTGTTTGCCACCTGTGCCTTAGAGAGTCGTGGGAATCGTGTATAAACTCACATATAAGTGTTCTCAGCAAATAGTACACTTGTTACCCTCTCTTCGTTACCCTCTCACCCTCATCTCCAGCACATCTGGTTTGTGAGTTCTCTCCTGCCCTCCACCACTCTGAAGAGCATTATCAGAGCATCGGCCATCACCAAGTGACACACATCAGTTAGGTAGGGCCAGGCTAGAACTGTCCACTGGAGATGCTGGCATCAGGCACTGCTTGTTCTCTGTCTGCCAGGTGATCTGGCAAAGCCAACTAGAACCTTCACTTCTCTTGTTTCCCATTCCCCATAGCATAGGTGGCAAACACAAGGCCCAGGGGCTGAATCCAGCCCTTCACCTTGTTTTATCTGGCCTGGGACCTTGTTCCTACCCAGAGGCAGTGCTGAGCTCTCACTTAACTGTTAAGGAGTAGTTACAGTTATACAGTCTTAAAATGATATTCGGCCCTTTGAAGGCAACTTCAAGGCTTATGTAGCCCCTGGTGAAAATGAGTTTGACACTCCGTGCTCTATAGGATCTGAGGCAATTACACCTGTTTGCAAAATTTATCCAAATGCCCTACCTCCTTCCTGCTTGTGTTTCTGTGAATTTTATCTACATATTCAGCATTTTCCTTTCTAGGGTGCTCTTCCTACACACTTTTGTAAATTCTTACCTACTCAGTATTGACCAGAATATATCCACTCTGACAGTGATGGGTAGAAGAATTCAGTGAAAGCTCCTTCAGGTATCTTAAAACAAGGTATTTATACAGTTTTAAACTGATACCTTTTGGTTTATTTACCATAAATCAGGACCAGAATTTTTATAATTTTTGTAAATGTTATGTCTCCAATTTTGACAGAAAAAAAAAGTTGCATCACTGTTATGTACTCCAGGGGACAGCCTGCTGACACCATCACTAGATCTCAGTGCTGCCAGCTCTTTGGCATCATGGTTTGATGTTTCCCAACCATACAGAGGCATTTTCAGCTGTAACACAGAAGAGCTAGACTTTCAACTGTTTACACCTTTGGGGGAAGGAGGCTAACTGTGGGTTGTTGAGTATACCCAATCACTTCATTATTTCCTTTTTTTACAAAATAATTCCATCGATATTGGGTATTTTTTGGGAAGGTTGCATGTGATGAGTTGAATGATACTAGAATTGGCCTCCCTCCTCCCATGGAAAAATTATAACCACCCAGAAGATTTTGTTTCAGTAATGGCACGTATGTCCCAAGAGGAATGACTCACTGAGAGTAACCTCAGCACACAGGGCATCTTGGCTTCCCTTTGGTTTTAGTTGAGACGAAGCCTGCCCCTTACATCCACTCCTTTCCCTGTTTTCCCTGTCTTCTCTGTCTTAAGTTCCCACATTTCCATTTAAACCACATCTCAGTTTCTTCCTCAATGTTTATGAGTATTTAGCAGTCAGTTTTCGGGGAGGCAAGAATACACAAGCAATATTGTTAAGATTTTCCAAGAGTTTAAAAGCTGAATAGAGACTCAAAACATGTTCTGATGAAGTTACCATGCAAGACATTGTTCAGGTCACCCTGATGGCTTAGTAGGGAGAAATAGGAAGAGGCATTGGAGTTTTTGTTAAGCTTTCAAGCCTAACTGGCCCCTTTGCTAATATTCCAGGTAATAATTAGAACAGCCACCATTTGTTGGATTGTTTTTTATGTCACCCTCAAGATAACTGTGAAGTAAATGTTATTCTCCCCGGTAATCAGAGGGAACACTGAGGCCTGGAGATGTTAAAAATATTATAAAGCTGTTGTGGTCAACAGGAATGAGATTTGAAATTTGCATGTGTTGGACTTTGACGGCCCATTTTAAGTGAGGTTAGTTCTGTTGCCTTTCATAACACCTACTTAGAAATATTAGAGATTTTAAAACAAGTTTTAGATAAATTCAGAAAAAGGCCAAACCATTAGAAATAAGGGTCTGAATTCCATTTGGAATAGAAAAGAAGACTTGAATGTGAACTGTATTGTTAAAAGCCATTAGAACTTGGCCAGTCATTGATTCTAATCATGGAAAAAGGAGCAAGTGAGTCTCCTAGTAATGCCTGCAGAATAAATGCTGGAAAAGTGGAGATGCAATGGACAGTACTGGTCCAGTAAGAAGGAGATGCTTTGAGCATGAGATAGAAGGGGCAATAACAAGGTAGATTTTGAACCACCAAATAAGGAGTTTGGTGCCCACACTGGGTTGACCATCAGGCAATAGGAAAAACAGCACATGGGCTTAAAAGAGAAGAACAGTCTAGAGATCTGGAGATGGCTACATATAGATGCTTATTAAAGTGATTCATCAAGGACTATAATCAGTTTGGAGCATTTTGAGATAGAAAAAACAATACACAGTTATTTAGGTGTTAGGTGAAGACAACAGAGAAGGCAGAGGGAAATGGGACAAGTGGTGTGTTAGATTTCTATTGCTGTCTAACAAATTATCATCAACCTAGTAGTTTAAAAGAACACACATTTATTATCTTACAGTTCTCATGGACCAGAATCGGGCATACATTACCTGGCTTCTCTGCTAAGGGTCTTCCAAGGCTGAAATCAAGGTGCCAGCTGTCTGTGTTCTTATTGGAGACTTGACTAGAGAAAAATTCCTTCCACACTCCCTTCTATTTGCAGACTTTATTTCCTTGTGGTTGTAGGATTGAGTTCCATGTTATCTTGTTAGCTGCAAGACAATGACTTCTCTTAGCCCCTAGAAGGTCACTGCCACATGGCCACATTTTTGTTTTAATTTTTTTAATTTATTGATTTGAGTGAGTGAGAGGAGAGAGAGAGGGAAAGACAGAAAGATCTACATATTGTTCCAGTTGTTCCACTTACTTACACCTTATTCTTTTTACTTACTTTACTTTTATACTTAAACTTGCTTATTTTTTTTTTTTTGTGTGTGTGTGTGTGTGTGACCTAACCTTGTATTGAGCCCACAATCTTAGCATATTGGAATGATACTCTAACCAGCCAAGCTACCCAGCAAGGGCTGTCATGGCCTCTTTCTTAAGTACTTTCACAACTTAGGAGCTTACTTTTTTTATGGGATGCAGCAAAATTCTTTTAAATTTTGAATTTCTTCTCTCTGGAAGAGCCCAGTCTCTTTTAAGGGTTCATCTGATTAGGTCAGATTCACCCAGCGTGGGTCTTTGATGAACTCAAAGTCAACTGATTTGGGGGTCTTAATTACTCTTCAAAATCCCTCTTTGTTACATAACCTAACCTAATCACAGAAGTGAACTCCATTTTATCAAAGTTCTCATGTGTAGCAGGAGGGGTTTACATGGGTTATATGCATATATGTCAGAGGTGGGCATATTGGAGGTCACCTCACACCGTGGTAGAGAGCAGAGTCTAGCGAAGCAATTTAATTTTGACACACTCCTGAGTACTAAGGGATGTCAGTGTGAGGAAGAAAGTCCCTTGTCTCTGGAAGTCAACATTCTAATAATAGTGACAGCCTAGAAAGGAGAAAATTGTTATGAGAGAATGGGGAATAAGTTTTAATGTTCTAGAGAAGTGGGAGGATGCTGACTGATGAAAAAGCAATGTTGGATTTAGCTATTGCTCCAATGGGAGGAATGGTGGAGGCTAGAGTCTGGTTTTGAGTGGCAGGGGAATAACTGACAATGAACAAGTATTAGGTACACATGTATATAAGTTTTGAAAAGTTTATTAAGGCTGTAAAGAGAGAGGAGATTTTTACAGATTGTTACCACAGTAGAGAAGCATTTGTCAGTGTTCATCTTTAGAATGGTTGAGACCTGAGGATGTTTGTAGTGGCACAGAAAGAATCAGTGGAAAGGGGAAAGTGAACATAGTATTTTCCCTCCAGGTTTAAATTCTCTCAGCACTTTAGCAACTTTTTCCATAACAGAGATCTTTTCCTTCTTTCAATAGTATTGCATGTATTTTAGTTAGGTGGTGCCAGGCCTTATTTAGGGCTCTTTGCTACAAGTATTAGCTCATTCGATTTTTACAGCCATTAAGTGAGATAGGTAATATTTTCTCTCCACTGTTTTAGAAAACTTAGGCACTGAAGACTATCAACTGGTCCAAGGGCAATGAGATTGAAGAAATATAGTTAGATTCAAACCCAGGAAGTTTGGCTCCGGAGCCCGTGCCGGTCACCACTGCACTGGCACCAGCATGCTTTTCTACATGGTTCTTGTATAGGACCCGTGACTCCTTTAGCATTGTTATTGCTGCACAGAGAAAGTTTCCTCGTGCTACATATGGATTCCCAGCAAGATGGTGAGCTCCTCGAGGCACAGAGCATGGCTCTACACTGCCGTGTCTTCTTCTTTCCATCTTAAGTATAATAGATATGTATTGATTTGATTTAAGCTAGGATCCTATCATTGACTTTACTTCCTCATTTCCTTTAATCTCCATTGATTATAAAATTAATGGGGTGGTATGTAATTTGGATTTAACTGCTTAGTCTGTGACTGTAATTTTATGACTTTTAACATGATAAATCTGTGACCTCTTTGAGAAGTTTCTTACTTTATAAAATAGATTTTACCTAATTAAAAAATAGGGAATGAATACATCATGGTTCTGAGAACTCTCTCAGTGAGGGGAAAGAGATAAGTGCCTGTTGGCTTCCTGGATTCTGTTTCAGTCTTTGAATGATGGAGGCCCAGAGTGGGAACACCCTGGGCTTGAGTTTATGTTACTGAACATTGCAGAGGAAGATCCTCCTCATCTTTGGCAGAGGTCTTGACATTATATTTCCCCCTTTCTGGTATTTTCTTTTCTGCTTGTAAGAAATTGAACAAAATGGTGCTTTTGTAATAGCGTCAACCACTATTCACAATGAAGCTAAGTGACCAGACCCATCTCCCTGCTGAGCTCTGTGTTCACCTCTCCGGCAGGCGCACCGCCTGTGCCGCGCAGGCGCAGGGCTGCATTTCCCGCGCAGGGCTGCATTTGGCCCTGACAGAAGTTTGTTAAGGTCATTCTGCCTTTGTCCATGTGTTTCTGCCACCCAAGTAGGCAGATTAAGCTTACATCCTTCTTCCTTTCCTACCAGCATCTGAAAAAGGCCCCTAATTTGCCCCTTGCCAATTATAAAAGTATTTGCCATGATATTAGGAGTTAGAGAGAAGATAGGATTCAAATTACTTTTTGGTTTATTTATGAATGCAAAAAGTGATTACTGATGAGAACTTCAGAGCCTGTGGATCAGTTATTTTTGGTTTCATCATCTAGATGCACTACAGATAAAGAAAACAAACCTCAGTGCTAGAAATGACACTCGCCAGGGGGATTGGATTTTACAGCATTTTTTTTCCTTCTGAATGCTCCGTTAAAAGTTCCTTCTCTGTGTTCTACTTCAAAGAGCACTCGTACATGCAGTAAGCATCAAGATATTTATCCCCTGCTGACTCTGTAGGTACATTTGATCAATGACAAAGAAAAAAGGGCCAGTTTTGTTTTCTTTTTCTGCCATGTATTTGGTGTGTGTTTGTGCATGTGTGAGCAGTAATGTACAAGTGTGAATGAGTGTATAAGTGTGAGTGTATCAGAGAGCAGGTGATTGTGACGGACTGGAAACTAAATCTATAGGATGTGGAAGTTGATCAGATTGGACAATATACTGATCCATTTCTAACATTAGCTTTGCAGACTCTTCAAGAAATACTTCTTGTTTCCCTTTTTCTCTTTATAAAAACTATTTATCTTCCTGCATCTAAAGGTTTGAGATTTCTTCAGGTGCATTTCTAATCATCTCAAAGTATGTTTCCCAATACTGGCCAGTTTTCCCCAGCATGCTCTGTATTGAGAGGCAGCACAGCACCCCTTGTTTTATTGTGTGTCACAAATATTCTGTTTTTGGGGTTTTTTTTTACCAATTGAAGACAAGACCCTCCAGCAGCAAAACCTTACGACTCACTTTATTTCGATACTTGCTTTCTTGCAGTGCTGAGGAACTGAAACAGCCATATCTCTGAGGGTTGCCTTTACAGCCTAGTGATTGAGAATACAGACCCAGCATTTGAATCTTGGCTTATGACAGTGTGGCTTTGGGCAAGTGACTTAAACTCTCTGAGCCTCATCAATAAAATGGTTAGAAAAATAGTAATTACTCTTGTAGAATTATTACAGAAGTAAAGGACTTAGCACTTTCCAAATGTTTAGAACAGAGACCTGCTGCACAAATGGCTCCCTGTAAGTGTTGTCCTTACTGCTACAGTTATTGTAGCACAGTTACGATCTAGAGTGCAGCATAAATTCTTACATCGCCAGTTTGTTTTAGTAGCTATTTTTACATTTTTGAAAGAATGTGAATATGATGGGGGAAATAATTTTATTATGGTATTAAGAAAATGACACTAAAGAAAGAAATATGTAGATATTTGCTTAGAAGAAGTTAACAATTGCTTTTAGTTTTCTTACCCTGCCCATGAAAAAAGCTACATTAATGTGCGATTTCAGGTATGCTGATGGTCAGGTACACCAGGACTGGTAGGAGAAGGAGGTGTATGGGTAACCAGCTCTGATTACTTTTGATTACTGCTTGCAGCATTGCCAGAAAGCCCTGAGAACTATGTTATACCATAAGGAAGGGACATAAGAAATCAGGGGATGTGCATCTTGAACTTTAAATGTTGTTAAGTGGAAACCTAAATTAGGCTGTTCTGTTAACATGTGATTTCTATAAAGTCCATAATATCTCATACTTGTAAATCAAAGAAAAACACTAATTTTTATATTTTCTTTGGATGTTCATATAATCATGCTTTATAGTCTGATGAGAGAGTGTTGGTCCTGTTCCTCATGTTCTGTTTTTGGTTGGAGGTATTGGTTAGGATGTTTTAGGTCATAGGTAGAAAACCCAATGCAGAAAGTGTATCTATAAAGGAACTTAGGGCTTGGATCATTGGAAAATCTAAACATGTATGTGCTTCAAGTCTGGTGGATTCTATAGCTCTGTGAAGTGACCGTGAATGTAGGTCCTTTCTGTCTCTCTGCTCTGCCCCCGGCAGTGTTGGCTTCCCCTCAGGCTAGTTTCTCTCACCGTCCCGGAATGCCTGCTAGGGGCAATTGAGGCTGCATGTTCCCTCATGGTGTCATATTACATCTAATATTTCTTTAGAGTAAAGGCATTATAATGACTTCAACGTTATGACACTATACTTCAGGAATTCCAGTAAAGTGGAATTTAATGGTAAATTCCACTTCAGGCGACTAAAGAAGGCATTACAAACTATTTGTTGAAAAGTGGGCTTGGGCCTGCTAGGGTTGAGAGCCTTGGAATTTGTGTTGAGGAATTTGGGTAGCACCCTTAGAACAATGGAAAACCATGGAAAAGGTTCAATGTGTAGAATTACATGATAGGAGTTTCATTATAAAAAGATCACCTAGGCTGCTGTTTGGGGAAAAGATTAGAGGCTGTGACTGGTATGTCCTGGAGATTGGAGTCTTTTTCTCCACTATAAAATAAAAGCCATTTTTAGGTGTAACACCTCACCAGGGAGAGACATGCCAGCTTCAATCTTAGTTATTGCCGCTGTCTTCTGTGTTGCCCTTGAGTTTATGCAAATCAGAATCGATTGTCCTTCAACATTAGCAACAGTGACAAAAAAATAGAATGTTGTAAAGAACAAATATTGATCCTTTTAGATATTTAAAATGTGATAAGATATGAGAAGAGCTTCAAAACCCTCAAAATAGTTACAGAAGGAAACAGCTTTACAGGACATGCTCTGTTTTGGGGCACAGATATTTTATTTGAATACCACTTGGTCCCAGACATAGTGCTGGCTCTGGGATTGATTCTTTTGCAAAACCACTCAGAGTTAACAAATCTATGGCCTCCTCTTTCCTCAAGTGTCAGTCTTCTACACATACATCTTTGGAATATCTCCATACTGTTGGTGTTTGGACTTTGGAACCTATGAAGAAGCATGAGAAGTACTTGAAAATTGAAAACTGGAGTTGTAGTTGGGTAGTTAAGTCAAAGGAAACTTATACTACATGTAAGCAAGGATAACTAGGCTGAGATACTGATGGGCAAAAATGACAATTAGAACTTTTAAAATGCAGAGGCTATAAGATGTTATAGGGGACAAATAATTTTTCTGTGCCCTTGTAAGTTTTTCTGGCTGTTCTAATAAACAAATTGACATGAGACAGATTAACAGGAAAAAATAACAAAATTTATTAATACACCCTCATGCTGCCAAATAACTCTCTAGCAAATTGTTAGTTTACCCTTTAAAATGGATCGCTACTCTCTTAGCTCCCTTCCACCGCCTTGCTCTAGGCTGAAAGTGCGTCAGGAGATTTCAAGAGTCTCTGGAGGAGCCTCTCAGTTTCCCCTGGGGTTTCCCACATCCAGGGGAACAAAGTCATGCTTTCAAAATGCTCAGCAGGAGGGAAGGGATAATTTTACAGAATGCCCTCCACCTCTAGTTATTTGATCTTAAAATTTTCTTAAATATCTGATTCTAGCTTCCATATAAGTAAAATGTAGCAAATTAATATTAATGAGGAGAAGTTAGAGAAAGTTAAGTTCAAAAACTTATTTTTTCTGGACTGTGCCTGATATTTCATTATAATAATTCTGTAATAGTCATAGATAACACAATAATTCCATAGTAAATAAAATATCTAATATAAAAACAAGTACAATAATTTTTATTACATAGTTATATATATCTGTATCCTGATTTTCTACTAAGTTGAAATTATTTCTAGTTCATAGGATGAAATTTAGTATGCCACTATTTAATACTATTTTGCAAAAAAATTAAAACTTCTGGTTCTCACCATCTGATACTATCTGAAAACATCTGGATTTAAACCCACTTAGGCTAAAATGTTTATTGATTGAACTAAGCTTTATTCAGTCAATAAATGAGTGAGTCTGTGAGATGGAAGCAGCCTTTTCTAGGGTGGGGTTCAGAGTCTAGAGAGGGAATAAGGTTAGCGCCAGCAAATCTGTGAAACCAGACCACACCTGGCAGTGAAAGAGTTGAAGCAGAGCAAAACAGAATGCGGAGATAAAGCAGCAAAAGTCAAAAGCCATAAAGCAAAGATAGATGGAGGCAGTAGGAACAAATGGGTCCCAAACCACTGAGCAATATTTCCAAAATGTCAATGAAGAAAAGCAGTTTTTCTAGCCATCTCATCAAAACTGTCTTTGGTAAAAGCTTTATTCTCCCTTTGAAAAAAACAAAAAGGCTAAGAGGATGGGGAGAAATCTTAGTTCTTTATGGGGCTAATTGTGATGACAGGAGAGCAAGATATAGAGAAGAGAAAGTTAGAGCTTCCAAAGCAAGAGGGACAAGAAGAGATATGATGGTAATAAAATGTGGAGTAGGGAGATTAACCCTGATGTGCAAAACAGAGCATTGCAAGGCAAGTGGGAAGCAAAACTGTATTAAAGCATGTTTCTCTAAACTGCCTTTCAATGTATGTGTCTGACCGTAAACAGATTCAAAAGCAAGGTAAAGCCCTGGCTGGTGTGACTCAGTGGATTGAGCAATGGCCTACAAACTGTAATGTGGCCAATTCAATTCCCAGTCAGGACACATGCATGGGATGCAGGCCAGGTCCTCAGCTGGGGGCATGCAAGAGGCAACCAGTTAGTGTTTCTTCCCTTATCTTTGTCCCTCCCTTCCTCTCTCTCTAAAAAATAAATAAAATATTTTTTTAAAAAGCAATGTAAAAAAAAGGGGAATACATATGACAGACCAAGGGTTAAACCAGTTAAATACCAAGAACCTCCATAAAAAATATTCCTTAAAAACTCAACCAGATGAAGTGGGCAATGGATGTGAATGGATAATTTATAAAAGTGAAAATCTAGGACTTCCAGCCAAGATGGAGGCATAGGTAGATACACTTTGCCCACTTGCACAACCAAAATAAGGACAACAAATTTAAAAGCAAAAATTAACCCAAACTGCTAGAAAATTAATTCTGTGGAAGTCTGACAACCAAGGAGTTAAAAAAGAAACATTCATCCAGACCATTAGGAGGGGCAGAAACATGCAGCTGAAGAGAGGACTTGCAGTGAGGCGGTGGCTGGTGGAGTGGCTGGTCCCACATTTGCATGTGGATAAACTGGGAGGAACAACCAGGGAGCAAGACAGACTTGCAACCCAGGGTTCCAGCACAAGGAAATAAAGCCTCAAAACCTTTGACTATACAATCCTGTGGGGGTTGTGGCAGCAGGAGGTACTCCCAGCCTCACAGGAGAGTTCACTGGACAGACCCACAGGGTCCTAGGACATACACAAGCACACCTACCTGGGAATCAGCACCAGAAGGGCTCAATTTGCTTGCGGGTAGGTGGTAGAGGAAGTGACTGAAAGCTGACTGAGAGCTGAGCAAGTACCACAATGCAGCAACTGTGGGTTGACAGATAAGATAAAGTTAAAAGAGTGCATCATCACCAAGCCCCTATTATATGAAATTTTAAAGGGATTTATCTAAGAAAAAGAAGATAAAAAATATGAACAGTAAAGTGACAACAAACTCAAAACTATCAACAACCAAACCTAAAAAAACAAACAAAAATAAAAAAGAACTAAGCAAACAAATACAACCTGAAGAGATTCACAGAAATAGAGATCACATGGAGGGTTGTCAGTGGGGAGGGGGAGCTGGAGAATGGGGAAAAGGTACAGGGAATAAGTGGCATAAATGGTAGGCACAGAATAGACAGGGGGAGGTTAAGAATAGTATGAGAAATAGAGAAGCCAAAGAACTTACATGTATGACCCATGGACATCAACTAAGGTGGGGGGGAAATGCTGGTGAAAGGAGGGTACAGGGTGGAGAGGAATAAAGGGGAGAAAAAAATGGGACAACTGTAATAGCATAAATGTAATCAATAAATATATTTTTTAAAAAGTGAAAAATCCAAATGGCCAGTAAAAAGAAAAATTTAATCTCAGAGAATTGCTAAGTAAAATAACAAGGTTTTTGATCCATGATTTAGGCAAAACCTAAAAATATATAACATCTCATTGTAGTTAGAATATAGGGAAATGCTGGGGGAAGATTGCCCATCTCATTTTCAATTAAAAATACACTTTGCCTCTGAAACAATAGTCTGACCTTTAAGAATCTATCACACACACAGAGAAAAACACACTATTATGTTTTGCAATATTGTCCATAGTGGCAAAAACTTGAAATAAAATAAATTTTGACCAGTAGAAGATAAGTAAATTGTGTTATATCTGTACTATGGATTATTATGAGATCAAAAATGACAATGCATATTTGATGTGGAGGATTGCATATATTGTAAAGTTATCAAAGCAGGTTACAGGCAATTTATAAAGCATGATATCTCCTTTCTCTCTCTTTTTTTTTCTTTTCTCTCTCTTTTCTTTTATAAAACCAAATCAATCAAAGTCTTTATATTTGGGATTATGGGTATATATTTAAACACATTGAAAGCTGTTCAATGAAACATATCAGACTGAAAGTTAACATTGAAAGTGGTCTGGAAAGAGGCAATAAGAAATAAAAGAAAAAAAGGAAGATTCAGATATCTCTACACCACTTGATCCCAAACCATTAGCTGTGGACATTTATAAGGAGTGGAAAGGAAAATAACAGGCTTTCAGGAGTGATGGCAGGATTATGGATGATTTTTATTATCTTCTGTTATTTGTTTTATTTTTTGTCTTTGCTTACTAAAATGAGCGTGGAATCTGTTATTGCAGGAAATCAAATTTATTTCCAGACTAAGGAAAAACTATTGATGCTATTATCCCAATTTTTTATACATAAGGACATCACTGATAACAGTACCTTAACTAGGGTTGCAGATGGTAGCTAGTGGAGATGTGATTAGAGCCTGAGGTTACACCAAAATGACAGTAATTTATAGACCAATCTGAAAAGAAAATTAAAAGTAAGAAATTACAGAAAGAGCTTTTAGCAAAAAGAATTCTGGAGGTAAACAGAAACCACAAATGTGTTAATGGACCTGTCAACCACCAGGAAAAGTCACCAGCCCATGCCACCCCTGTCACCCTCAGTCCACAGCTGAGAATTAACTCAGTCAGAAGCAAGGTGGTGTTTGATCTGTAACAGAGTGAAAGTTTTCAGGGATGTACAAACCAATCAATAATTTTATTTGGGACTTAAAGTGGGCAGGGGGTCGAGGGGCGCGGAGACTGGTGACTCGTGCCCCTGATTTACATTTGGCAAGTTAGAAAAGGTGGTGACTAAGGAAATTTCACATCATGGCTGAGACAAGATAAGGACAATTCTGGCTAGTGGTGATAGAGAGGTTAGTGTTCGAGGCACTTGCTAAACCAAGTGCTATGCAGTTATTAAGTCATTTAACCCTCACCACAACTTTGTACAGTAGGCACTATGAATTCCATTGTGCACATAAGGAAATGGCAAAGGTAGAGGAAACTGCAGTGACTCGTCCAGGACCACCTGGCTAGTAAGTGGTGGATGTGAGATTTGAAGTGCAGTTGTTCGACTCCAAGGCACGTGATCGAAACCACTGTGCTGTGCTGTTGCTGGGTAAGAAGGGACCCTGCAAGTCCCTTTCTAGCTGTGAAAACCACACAGGCATTGGGGACACACATTTTCTCTGGGGACTAAAGAAGACAGAATCAATTTGTGTGTAAGTCTTTGTAGTTGTATATGTTTTCAGATTCTTGTATACATACAAATCTAAAGATGGATATATGTGTACTTTACATATTATTTTTACAAAATTTGATCACCATGTGCTATATATTCAGCAGCTTACTTTTTTCTACTTGGTATATTACAGATATCTTTCTATGTCAACATGTATAGATCTTCATTCAGTGTTTTTAACTGGTACATAATATCCCATCACGTGCACTAGTTGATGAAGTAATTAATCCCTGCCTCCAACTCCACTCTTCTGCCAAAAAAAAAGGAGGGGGGATACATTAGCATTTAATTAACTAACTCTAGGAAGAGTTCAAAATTACTTAGCTTTAATGCCATTTAAGAGAAGCAAAAAATATATCCTGAACAGTTATATATATGTGTGTGTATGTATTTAACATATAGTAAAATAATATAATTTTATATATGTACATATGATATGTATTATATAATATACATAATTTTATAACCTAACATACGAATAAATATATATTTAAAATGAACAAGAAAGCTTTCTCTTGAAGCTGTTTTGATTTCTGATTTTTGTAGTTTTGCTTTATTTAAGGTGAGATAGAGGAGGGTTTAGGCACATTCTGCCACATAAATGCTGTTGAGTCTTTTAGCTGAGATCAGAAAACGTAATGATTAATTTAATGCACACAGGTTAGCAGCCTTTTGTAATAGAAATTGCAACAAGAGGCCCATTTGTGCCCCATAAAATGCAAACCTTGCCTGCTTTATTTATTGAACAGAGTACACCTTATGCACTTGCTGTCCTTTGCAGGAAGTTGCCAGTCTATTTGAAACTTTGAGTTGATCACAGGGGAGTTCATAAAATGCTCAGTAGATGTTTTCAATGTTTGGTTGAGACCTTGTGAAAGGAGACAAACATGTAAATGAAGTCAACTTCACAGACCTCTGGGATCCATTATAGCCTAAGATGCTCTTAACACATAATTAGCCAGGGCTGTTAATCACGTTTAACAGGTGTTGAGTAATGAACTGAGACAGGGTATCTGCTGTGGCCATTTTCTTCTCTGATTTCGTTAGGCAGACTGGAGCCTGCCCCCGGCCACTCACACCCACTGAAATGTAACTCAGATTTTCCTGGTGCTGTCATCAGCCTCTTGATCATTGAGAACAGTGACATTCACAATAAAAACACAGAAGGAATCTGTCTGAAACTCCCTGGGATGCTCTTACCAAATGAATGTTCCTTGGATTGATTATTATTTTTTGCCTCTTTTCTTATTCAAACCTATTTCTGATTTATCTGTTGGTTATTAGAGGTAAATGTGAGCAGTTGTGAATAGTAGGTAATTTTTATCTCAGAAAATGATCTATTTCTTAATCTGGGATTGCAGAATTTCCTACCAAGAGTGACCCTTTGTGCTCCAAGTATGGTTTCAGCTCATTTAATTGTTTTCTCATAAATCCAGTCTCCTTGTGCAAAGTGGAAATTATGCAGATAAAACTTATCCTTTTGCACCTTTAAGCCTCATCTTAGTTTCTACTCATAATCAAGTTTTGGCTAATCCTTCCAAACTTTTGGAAGAAATGTATTTGCTTGTCAGTAGAATTTTCAATAGAAAACATATAAGATTATGGAATTAAAATTATTTACTCTTGTTTTTAATTAAGGGAACCATGCTGTACATGTAGACATGCAACTTTTTCATGGTTTCTTGAGTGTCCTTTATACGAGTATCTTTAGAATTACTTTGTTCTTTTTTACAAGCATAGTATTTCAGACAGTGGATGGTAGATATACAACAATGTATTTATGTAGCCATTTCTCTGTTGAGGAACTGATGGTTGTTTCCAGGTTTCCCAGCTTTAATACCTGTGTGCACACCTCCCTGTGCACCTGTGTGGCAGTCACTGTAAGGCAGAGGTTGCCAGACCGGGGCCAGCGGGCCACTCAGCCAGATCTAACACCCTGCTGTTTTCTGTGCGATCTGCAGGCTAAGAATTATTTTTATGTCTTTAAGTGGTTAAAAAATCAAAAGATGAACATTTCTTGACATGAAAAAAATTACATGAAATTCAAGTATCAGTCTCTATAAATAAAATTTTATGGAACACAGCCATGCCCACTCATTCATGTACTGTCCATGGCTGCTTTTGAATTACAACACCTGACTTGAGTTATTTTCAGAGACTGTAAGGATTGCAAAACCAAAAATATTTGCTATTTGTCCCTTTACAGGAAAAATTTACTGACTTCTGTTTTTAGGTCAATAACAAGAAATAGAATTTCTGTACCCAGCATTAAAAAAAAAATTAACCACCTGCCAGCTGCCCCTTTAAGTTAGTGTATGGGAGAGAGTACTTTTCTCTATGTCTGCATCGTTGCCAATTTTTTTTATATTATCAAAGTTGACTTTTTCCCCTTACATAGGGGTGCAGTGGTATTTTTCTGTTCTAATTTGTGTTTGCATTTTCTTGATTCTAATAAGGTTGAACATCTTTTCATATGTTTCTCAGCCCTTTGTATTTTTTTCTTTTTTTTTGTAATTGCATCACATGCCTCTTAGAGATAATGCTTTAATAAATAAGAAGTAAGAATAACATTTACTGAATGTATAGTATATGCAAGATAACTATGCTAAATGTTTCATAAAAGTTCTATAAGCACTACAGCAACTCCTGAGGAAAGTGTTAATGTTATTTCATTTTATCGATGAGAAATGTGAGGCTCAGTGAGGTTAAGTCACTTACCCACATTCATGAAGCTGATGTCTGATAAAGATAGGGGTTTTCTGGTTTGTTTGTTTGTTTGTTTTTAATACAGACTTTTGTCTCCAATCTGACCTTCACTGTTAACATTCTGTCTCTGAGGCCAGTGTAGGATAAACATGTCAAGTGGAAATATTAGTGGAAAACAATTCCGAGTTAGGGACTCTGTTCTTGATTCATGCTCTTGATCGACTAGCACCTGTATTTCCTATGCAAGGATCTTCTGAAGTCCGAAGGCCTAATTCAACCTTGATTCTCTTTAATTCAGAAGTCTAGATCACATACTACTTTAGAAGAAACTGTGATCGCCAGAAAATCACTTAATGATTGCCATAGCTTCACAGGGGTTGGCAGTCATGCGCTCAGTAGAGTGGAAGTATAGTAGGTGGACTTTTAGAGGCACAACCCTTCAGTTTACATTCTGGCTCCCTAACTTGTTTGCTATATGACCTTGGATAAGTTATTTTGCCTTGCTAGGTCCCATTTTCCTCATTGTTCACTTAAATATGAATAATAATACTGTTTAAGATTAAAGGAGATGCTTCTAAGAAGTGCCCAGCCTAGTATCTGGCACATAATAATTCTTTTGTAACAGTTGCTTCTCTGGGTTTTGTTTTTTATGGGAAACCAGGTCTTAATTAGGCATTTCTCAAACTATAGTCCTTAGTGTATGAACATCAGAATGTCTGAAGATATCTATTGAATAATAATGTAGATTCCTGAGTTTCATGTCATCTGAGTTGATCAGAAACTCTGAGGTTGGCCCTTAAAATCTACACTTTGAACAGGTTTCCAGACGATTTGGGGGCAGACTAACATTTGAGAACTACTAAACCCTTAAACTTCTGGTACCTTTCTTTTCTTTCTTTTTTTCTTTTGAAGATTGTATTGATTGATTGATTGAGAGAGGGGAAGGAAGGGAGAAAGGGGAAGAGAAACATCAATGTGAGAGAGAAAGATCAATTGGCCACCTTTTACATGCACCCTCATCAACTGGGAGCTGAGCCTACAACCCAGGCATATGCCGTGACTGGGAATCAAACTGGCAACCTATCTCTTTGTGTGATGATGCCCAACTAACTGAGCCATACAGGTCAGGGCTGGTGGCTTTCTATCTATTTTTAAAAATGCAGCCATACCTCAGTAGTCATTGGCTTCAAAACTTGTCAAACGCTGTACTTGCACATTTTGACAAGAAAAAAATGTCCCAGCGCTTGTTTGGGGTTCATCACACTTGCTAGAACTGGAATGAGTCACACCACCACCCCACAAAAGAAAATGCTTCATCATTTGGTACTGGTCAGTTTGGGCACTCATCGTGAGTTCTGGAACAAATTGACATCAAGTACCAAGGTACCTCCATACTAAGAAAGATTATTCTCCTTTGAAAGTTAGCTAAATATTTCAAAACATGTGTGGTCAAATGTATTTTCTTTACATATAATTTAGATTCCTCCTACATTAATTTTAGGCTCATGATTCCTTCTGTTAACAGAAATGCCTTCTTCACCATAATACGTACGTCAGTTGTTTGAAGGCAGCTGTCATCCTTTGAGTTCTTTTATCTTCTCATTAAATATGCTCTGATAACATCAAGTTCTTTGGATGATAGATGCTGTGTTAATTTAGGAGTGTCTTATATAATATATTGTTTGATTTAGGAGTTAGTTTTTTGTATTTCTTGGTCAAATTCCTTATAGGTTCTTATCTTAAAAGACGACAATAGTCATACTACTTTCTAGGAAGGAGAAATACTTAATCATCTTCATTTTGTAGACTGATTCTATGTAATTCATAGTCAGGTTTTTAATTTGGCACTGATATTACCAGTGATCACTTGTAAGGGCCTCTGTAGTTTCTTTGCCTAATCTTTCACCACAGTTCATGTAACTCTTTCCCTTACACACTACGCTGTAGACCAGTTCTCAGAGGGTCTTTCCCAGCTCGGTAGCATCTGCATCGACATCACTTGGAAAGATTCTCTGCACAACTCCATGGCCACTGATTCAGAAATGTTCAGGCAATGGGGCTTAGCAATATAATAACAAGTCTTCCCTGTGGTTCTGATGCATGCTCAAGTTAGGGAACAAGCTGCATTCTAGAGTTTCACCTCATAGAGGCCTTTTCTGGCCCCCTGATGTAAATCTTTCTCCTCCTGCTGTCTTGCTGGTCTTTATCATTGCACCCAGTTTGTTTCCTTCATACCCTGTCATGATTTGTACTTATATATTGTTTTACTTTAATATTGTCTGTTTTCTCAAGTAGATCATAAGCTTTGTAATGGCTAAAACCAAACTTATTTTATTCACCAATATCTCCCCTAGCATGTAGCACAGTGCCTGGCATGTGGTGTACATTAAATAAATATTTAAGCAAACGGATGAGTGAGTGATCAGTTAATATGAAGTGACTAAGGTTATATATTTCTCCTGATCTGCACCTTTTTTGCTTGTTTGCTTTTTTGTTATTGATAAAGACAACCACCCATCACCAGTTTCATAACTAATTTGTAAGCAGTTCACAAGAATAATTTACAAGCTACACATGCACGCGCACATGCACTCACACTGCTCCCTGCAGTTCACTTGATCTGCAGCTTTCAAATCCAGTTGCCATGTCTTTCCCATTGCAGATGTTTTCGTTTCAGGAAAGAGACAGTGTTTGATTCACTCAATGTGTCCTCACTGAGGAACTAACAACTAGTACATTAGGGTGGGGCAACCAGGAATGGAGTTTGCATGGTACTTCTTGGCTACGATCTTTAACTTTGTTGCCCTAGTGACTGCAATGTTCTGAGCTACAACTTAATTTTATGGTCAAAATTAGGGAAACCGTTTCCCAGATCTGCCTTTATTCTCCCCAGAGTTTCTTTCCCTCTCATACTCCCAGTCCCAAGTCTGGCCACCTTCTCAATGCCTGGCTTACTCGCAGAGCACAGTTTCCAGATTTATTAACTTCTTGATGACCTTCCCTTCTATTTAACATGTTTTCTCTCTGATTATTGCTTTAGATCCTCTCTTAAGGGCTGGTGAAAGTTTTTTGCTCCATGTATGTAAAATAACCCTTTCTTCTAAAAGTAGAGTATTTTTCCTTTTATCATTATTATCAACAACACAGGTTTGAGAGTTTGGTGTGGACTTGAAGCCCAGTTCAGCCTCCTAGGTGAGGAAAGCTGAGCCAGCTTCTTAGCTTCAGGGAGCTGTAGTGCACCCAGCTGTACAATGGAGGTAATGTTAACAGCAGCTCCCTCCTGTCATGGCCATGCAAATGGGGTGAGTTTGCAGAGTCTCCAGTTTATCCTTGGTGCTCAGTAAATGGCACTTGCAACTGACAAATTTGATACAAATTCTAGGAAAGCCACAGAGTGGGGGAGATTTGTATCAGGCCACATTAGAAATAAAATTTATATCTTGGCAGGCAGAAGGGAGATGGAGACTTTAAATCTCTTAGAGGCCCAAATGTGAAACTGGCTGTACTCTCTTGTCCTCACGCACCATTGAGAAAAACACCTGGTAATAAATTGTGAGGAATACAAGCCCTTACCTCTCCTCAGGATTTTTCTTAAATGGTAATAAACTCCCCTCATTTTATTTTGATAAACATTCCAGGCTGAACTCCTAAAGGTGAAAATAACACAGGGAGAAAGATTCCCTCTGAAGTGATAAAATCCATATTTTGTAAAATGTTTAAAACATGTGTTCCAACTGAACTTTTCAGAGGAGTTACCTAGCAGTTTTTCAGAGGGAAAAGACAGGTTTGCACCTTTATAGAACTCATCTCCATTAGAGATGTCATCATGGTCAGGGGGATTATACTCAAGTATATTTATGGTGGGACATTTATATATTTTGTTGAGAGCGTTTTTTTTTTTTTATATTGGCGCATGTGGGTGACCTAATCTAAAGCATAATTCAGTTTTTCCCTTGCCAATCAGAAAATAAGTCAACATCCTCCCTGTCATTTGCATTATGTGGGAAATAAACAGCATTCAGCTGGAAAGACACAGTCCAGAAAAATCAGCCAAAGTATTGCCAGTAGGCCCAGAAACGCAATATATGCAGTAATTAGCAGTGGCTGTATGAACTCTACAATGTTTGGCAATTCCTCAATGTTTTTAAAAAATGGCTCTGTTCCCTGGGAGTCTGTACTCCCCTAGTATAGAAATAGGATTATTATCCTTCTGGGTACATTAAGTGGATTATTTTCTTAGTAAGAGGAGAGGAGATCAAGAAAAATAATGTGCCATTTCCCCCCCTGCAGCAGATGTGGGTTTCTTTGAAAATTTGCAAGTTGAAATAAAAATAAGTATAGCTTTCCCTCTTAACAAAAGGCAAGCTGTCTTGTTGAATAGGCTGGGAGAACCGAATGAAGAAAATTTAAGAATCTTCTGATTTATAAAGAATGTTGGTGTCAGTATCTTGTAATCCAGAATACTTTGGAATTTAGATGCTTATCCACATGTAGACATTCTTTATGTTTATAGAACATCTTACATATATGCACGAGGAATTAATGCTTCCCAAGCCCCTCTCCAATTTTCTCCCTTCATTGACCCTACTTAAGTTTTTCTGTCTGCCTCAGGATCCAGGCAGGAGTCATTGGTCGACAAGAAGGTAGATGTATTTTGCAAAGACCAAAATTTTAAATTTTATGTCTTTTTTTCTCCATGAAGGAAAAGAAGGATCTTGGATTGTGGTGTGCATATTTGGAGAGAGTCAGTAAATAAGCAGAATGCATATGAGAAGAGAAGCAAAACTGTATATAAAAACTCCCCAAATAACATTTGGAAAATTAATTTTAGGATCTTGAATCTTCTACCCCACACAAAAATTTTTCAGGAAAATTACTTAATAACTTTGCATTTTAAAAATAAAATGAAGGATGTACTGTTTATCTTACATATGAAAATTCAATTCTTTTTGATACAATTGTGCAAATAGTAACTTCTATATATTTTAAATATATTGAAGGATACACTGAAGCATATTAAACATTTTAAGAGTTTATTTCAGCAAAAATTGATTCAAATTGGGCAGCATGCAATCTAGTAAATAGAACTCCAAGGAGCTGCATTAAGTAAAAGACTTTACAAGCAGAAGACAGTGGGAATAAGGAACTATAAATGTGTTGGTTATTGCTAAGTCACTTTCCTTTAGGGGATGGTAGGTGTCTATCCCATAAATTACCTCACTAGTGCTGATCAGGAGATTCCTTATTGACTGGTTTCTGCTTCTATTTGTACGAGAACAGAAAGGATAAGTTAAATTCTTGGTTTGATGTCGTGGGCCTTCATGAAAGAGACTCCATTTGGGGCATATTTGTCTTGTTTTTAACAAATAGTTACCTAAGGTGTTATCTGCTCATGTCTATTATTTTCAAAGTAAAAAAGTAATTTGAACACTTTATAAATTTACCTTCTGCCAATTAAAAATACTTTAAATCATTTCTTGTACTACTTTTATGTATAATAAAACCTTGTATGAATTTACTGACAATTGCATGTTGAGAATGAAATGAACCTGTGTCAATCTTATCACAAAAAATGCTCAGTGTAACCAGATGGTTTGTTTTCCTTTCTCCTACTTATATATAGACTTTCTCATCATCAGCATTCTGCTGAATTCCAGAAAGGCTGACAGTTATCCAAAATTACCTGCTATCTTGTACCATCTGGGTAACTATTGATTTATTCTTGTTTTCTTCTCAGTGGTAAATAGCTTCATGTACCTTGGGCAGAAAGAGCTGAGATGTACTTGCCTTTCTGTAGATGCCACTAGTTAGCAGCCACATCGAGAGTCTACATCACTTTATTTGCTTTTACCTATGCACTGAGCTCATCAGTGACAGATCCTCAGTATTCTAAATTATCCTGTATTTTGCTTCTGTTTCCTTAAATTTGCATTTTTTGTCAGAAATATTAAACATTAAAATGGGGTTTTTGTTGTTAAGTTGTTTTTTTTTTTGCTCAATTTTTCTATTTAAAGGTTGGATGCTTTTTATTATTAAAGTTGAGAGGTTTTGTTTGTTTGTTTTTGAGCTCACTTTATCTATAATGCCCTATCCACTTTTAAACAGATGGGACACATACCCGTTAGCTTTTTAAAATATAGTAGATTCTCCTCATGTGTCTTCAAAGACACGTCCAGGGGAAAACTGCAAGTAGTTTAGTATCGCATCAGAGTACTAAGCATTGCTAAATGAACTGCATTATTGTGAAAAATTGAGACTTTCCATTGTGCTTTGATGATCATCTGTTCCTTTCTTATTTCTTTTAATTGCAAAATAACTTGTCCTCCTAAGGAAGAATGACTTTAGATATGTTACTAGCAGCAAGAAAATGCTTATCTTTTTATATAGCTTGAGTAAATTATAAGTAGATCATTGAGGTCTTAGTGGATATTACAAGATTAGGCAACAAAACCAACTTCTTATGGGAAAAAATAACACAAAGATTCCAACAAATATAATTTCTCATTATAAATATCCAGAATCCAAGGTTACAGATTGACTGTTGTTTGTCCTCTTAGAGCAAATTTTCAATTTGTACATTGCCACCTTTGGTAATCTGAATTATGCATATATTCAACTTTATGAAAACTTGAAAATTACAAATTTGTTTTAAATTTGACCTTAAATTGTTGTTAGCCCTCTCCTTTCTGAACAAAGGTTGACGAATTGAGGACTTATATTTTCAGTAATTCTTGGGTCAATAACTTCTTTATCTAGAAGTTTTTCACTAACTGCTCTGAAATTAATGCTCAGTGGTTTTAATTATAATTTTAATTAAGGCTAATAAAGAGAACTTGGGGCTAACGATTTAAGTTTAAAATTTATGCTATCGTATTTAACCTTTATAAAAATGTAGTGAATTAAGTATTCTTTTGTTTTGCAAAGGAGGAAATAGAGACTGAGAGACATATTAAGAAACTGGCAGAAGCCACCCAATTCTTAAGCCGAGATACTGAAGTTTGAGCCCAGATATTCTGACACCAGACTCATGACACATGTCCTTAACCTCTGGACTACATTGCTCCTGGTTATTATCTGCTAAAGGATAGGTATTCTTTAATCTGTCACATGTAGTTTTTCCAAACATGCTCAGGAAAGTCATTAGGGATCATAAAAAGAAAAAAACATCCACCCCAATAATGGGAATTGGTCTTTCCCTTGAAGGCAGGTGCCAGAATAGAACTGAATCAATGTTAAAGTTATATTTGTTCCTATTTCTGTAGTATCCACTCTACCATTAGATTTTAGGAAGTACCGATTTGATAAGTAGATATATTCTTGGCCCAAATTGCTGACCTTCGTTTTCTATTGACAGTTGTCCCAGCTCCAACATTCAGCATCCCTTTACTCCATCTGACCCGTCTCTCCAGCTCCTGGGCTTCAGTCTTCCTGTGGCTTTACCCTGAAACTTTTGCTTCCCTCTTTTTCTTTATGTTCTGCCATCTCTCTTGCAAGATCCTTAAATCACACTCTTTTTGTTCATTTCTTTTGACTGTGATGTCTTGCCACATTGGGCTGTACATGTAGTGACCATCTGAGACAGCCATATTCTTTTTAATGTTATGTATGTAGGGAGTTTTTCCTGGGGAGACAAATGTGGATTTAGAGTTATGGAAGGTGTCCTAGGATGGGGTTACTGTATTTTTCAGACTATTAGACACATTTACCCCCAGATTTGGGAGGAATAATGGTTGCTAATGCTGCTGTTGAGTTCTGTTTACATTTACTTTGGTGAAATATTATGTTATTTATGTTATTAAATATTTTACCACATTTTTTACTTCAAAATTTTTTCCCTATATTCCTCCTTTAAAACCTAGGTGTGTCTTATGGTCCAAAAAATATGATAATTTAGGACTAAACCTTTAGGTCTAAATCTAGAAGCCTGGTTACCCCAGTTTTCAGCTCAAGTCTTAATTGAGGAAGTATGGTGAAGCTCAACATCATGTTCAAGGTGTTTCATTGGCTTTAATATTATAGACTGGGGTGTTGCCAGGGAAGTTTGCTTAAATGAGTGTTTACAGAATAAGTGACCAACTGCGTGTGTGTGTGTGTGTGTGTGTGTGTATACATGCATACCTGTAAACTTGTCTGTGTTATCAAAAACTCACTTGGTAAGTATGCTTAAAGAAACCTGAAGAATGTTCTTAGATATCTTTAAAGTGAGGCATGTTGTGTCATCCACAGAACATTTATCCAGAGTGTAACTTACACTCAAACATTGAAGTACTGGGATTTCACTGTTACTGCCTCAGCAGGTCCCATTAATGGTTGTGTAAAACTCTTCTTATTACAGAGCAACAATTCATCGAAGGGGAAGAAATGTAGGCATATTAATAAAATATATGTGGGTGTGTTTATTTATACATTTGTACATATTTGTAAATGTATGTTGCCCTTGAATATTGTCTAAACTTTGATATTTTCTCTTAACTCAGAAGTTCTGTGAGTCCATAATAAGTATGTGTTCTTCATAAATTTCAAGGGATTCAAAAAATTTAATCACTTCTTATTTTTGCAGGTAAACTGATCTGTAGGAAACTTTGTAATAACAACACTCTTGGTTCATGAAGTATCTCTAATAGGTAGGCTTTCTCCACATGTTTTGTTTTGCAGATGTTCTAACTGAGGTGAGGGGTGGGTAGGGGTTAAATGGAGGAGAGACAGAAATGTCATATTAACCCTAGATCCCTAAATGTCAATAGAGCTTATAATATCCTAAGTATTCCAGTATTTTTTTTTTTACCAGTAACAGCATTGCCTAGGTTGTAAGCAGACAAAAATTGATTCTAGTAAACTTAAGGAAAAAAAAGATTTTGTTGGCAGGCTCTTGGGTAGTTCCCTGTACAGATTGCAGGAGATGGGAGAATAGGAGTTGGGAATAGACAGGAGGCAGGGAAGATTTGGAGTAACAGACAGCAAGAGCTACTCAGTCTTATGAGAGCAGAGCCATTGGAAGAAAAATTTCCAGTTCTTTTGAGTATAGTTTTAGTTACTGTAATCGAGATTAAAATTTCAAGGAGAGAATATCCAGTTAGTCTAAGTTGGGAAATGTGCCCACTCTTGGCAAGGGTACATCTTAACTAACATTAGCCAATGACGAGGAAGAAGATTTTTGCATGCTATCATCAAAAAGGCATTGAATGGGGTTGGGTCACTGGAAACAACAAAAGTCTGGTGTGTAATTTCCCATCCTTCTCTAGAATTTGGCTTCTCTACAAAATCTGACAACCACTTTCCTATGAAAGTGCATATTGAGATTGATCTTTGCATGGAAATGATTAACTTGATTCACAAAACATACCATAAAAGCAAACAATAAAGAAAGGAAGCTAATAAAGGACATTGATTTAGTTAGAGCCGCATGTCTCTTTTGCTTTCCTGCATATAGCAGGAGAGAGTCGGTGGCAATCTTGGCTCCAGTGGTCTGCGAGCCAGCAGTAATAGCTTTCAGCCACACCTCCTTTGATTGTATTTCATCTGAAGAGAAGGATAAAACAGCTTTCAGTTCCTATGCGAGATTGCCTAGTTCTTAAGATCAGGAAAGTTTTAAAGGAAATTCTTAATGGAATACAAGGAATTTAATTTATTGCTTTTAGTATTGTGCCCAATAAACATTTTTATGGCTTACATATCTGCTTTATGTATGTGACTATTTAATAAGCAGTCATACAACATTTATCATTATACCAAGTGTGTTTTGAGAACTAGGGGGTATGCAATTATAATAATCAATTTTTAAAAGATATTTAGCACAGTAAATGATATCCATAATAAGTGCAGAATAAATGTTAGCTTTTGTTATGATAATAATCACTACAAATATCTGATACTAATTACAATAGAATTGTGCTACGCTCTACTGCTTAACAGAAAGATGATTATTATTGTCTGGTTACCAATAAGGAAATGGAGGCTTAGAAAGGTGAAGATGGTCATCTATCATTGCAGACAAGAAGAGTGAGTCTTGGTTAGGGTTTCTTAACGTCGGCACTGTCAACATTTGTGTGGGAGATTGTTCTGTGCACTGCAGGATATCTAGCAACATCCTTGGCCTTTCTGAACTAAATTTCAGGACCACCCTTTTCGCTGTGACAGCCAAAAAGGTCTCTACCAATGGGGGAGGGGAGCAACACCACAAAGTCACCCTTAGGTGAAAACTACTGGTCTAGCTAGTTTGAGGAAAACATTATACTCCTGACCTCTGCTGCGCTGCCCCTGAGACCTGGATGTCCTCTGTCACACTTGGTGCTGCTACCTGTCATTGCTTTCATAGTCACTAGCAAGACCTGAGTCACATGTCTGAGCCAGATAAGAGAGAACCTGGGAACCTGAGTTCTTTCCCTGCCATGGTGAGTTGGCACCCATAATACTGGAAATTTCTCAAACATTTAAGCTTTTATTGTGAGGCATAGTCCTGGACTTTTAAAAAAACTCTTATATTCAACAAATCCAAGGGCTGTTCCTTGAATTTTTCTATAAGCCAAGTGCAGTTAGTTGCATGTATTGGCAATTCAGAAGACAAGGTCCTATGTCTTGCAGAACCTCCAGTCTCATTGGAGATAAATTAACAATGATGTAATAGAAGTGCTATGATGGACGGAGGAACAAAGAGCCAGGTGTCTAAATCTGGGGAAAGGAACAGCTGTTGGGCTCAGGGAAGGTGACCAGAGGAGGTGACTTTAAACCTTGTCCTAAAGAATGAACAATTTTTCCCCAGGTCAGGAAGAGGGCCTTGGCTACTGTAACATCCTGAAACAACCTTTAGTATCTATCTACTTGATGGCCTGAAATGCTTGATTCGCATTTTGGGAAGGTTAATTTTAAAAATACTTTCCTCTTTTTTTTTTTTTGTTAGGTAGTGAATAGCCTCTACATTATTAGGTTAAAGATCTGAGATTGTGAATCCTTTTCACGATTCTGATGGTTTGTAATATGTTTATATTCTTGCTTCCTGGGCTGTCTTAGTTTCATTGCCACAGGGTTTCTTAATACTGCCCAGGGAGTGTTACCTTATAAAAGCCTTCCTCTTTCTTTTTTCAAGTATATTTTATTTATTATGCTATTTTAGTTGTCCCATATTTTCCCTCTTTGCCCCGCTCCGCCCAGTATGCCCATTCCCTCCAGCATTCCCCCCTTAGTTCATGCCCGTGGGTCGTACATATAAGTCTTTGGCTTCTCCATTTCCTATACTATTCTTAACCTTCCCCTGTCTATTCTGTACCTACCATTTATGCTTCCTGTTTCCTGTACCTTTCCCCCATTCTTCTTCCTCCCCTCTCTGTGATCTCCATTTCTATGGTTCTGTTCCTGTTCTGGTTTCTTGCTTAGTTTGTTTTTGTTTTCTAGATTGAGTTATTGATAGGAGAGTTTGATGTTATTTTATTGTTCATTGTTTTGATCTTCTTTTTTTTCTTAGATAAGTCCCTTTAACATTTCATATAATAAGGGCTTGATAAACTCCTTTAGCTTTACCTTGTCTGGGAAGCACTTCATCTGCTCTTCTATTCTAAATGATAGCATTGGATAGAGTTACCTTGGGTGTAGGTTCTTGCTTTTCATCACTTTGAATACTTCTTGCCAGTCCTGGGGCCAGTTGGAACCCTGGGCTGCAAGGTTTGTCCCGGAGGTGGGATTGCTGGGTCCCCAGTTGTCCCTCCAGGGTTTTATCTGTGGGTCTGGAATGTGGGACCATCCATTCTTCAGGCAGTGGCTGCCTCACTGCCCCTACTGCCTAGGGCACCACACCATGTCCTCGTGGCCCGACTCCGCCCCTCCTACTCATCTGAGTGAATATTTCTTCTTTAAATCCTTGGTTGTCAGACTTCCATATGGTTCAATTTTCAGGCAGTTCTAGTTGATTTTTTGTTTTTAATTGGTTGTTATCCTTCTTATGGTTGGCGAGGAGGTGAAGCATCCATCTTGGCCAGAAATAAAAGCATTCCTCTTTCAAAGGGAGGTTAACAACTTCGATTAGAGGTGTGTAGGTGCTAAAGAAATCCTGGAGACTAAACAAGCCTCTCCCTCTTTGATATAATCAGAACAAATATTTACTAAAGGGCACCTTATTTTTTTCAATTGGTGCATTAGGCTATTGGAAGATATTTTTAATTTTTTTTGATCAATGGTATATATATATTATTTTTTCATGGGGAAGATAATCCATGGAAATTTTTAAGTATAACTCTTTTAAAAAATTTAATACCACTGAACAGATCTGGCAACATTACCCTTTGTGCTTACTACCTAAGGAGAGTTTGTGTTGCAAATGTCTCGCTTGTGCTCCTTACAGCACTGCATTGGTTGTGCTGCTAAAGAGAGCTCAGTGACTGTTGGCCACAGTGGTCCAGAAATAGACGTGCACATTCATCCCTATTGGATGACGCTGAATGGTTCTCACAAAAGGAAGTTAAACACTGCACAGTTCAAAGTCTGTTGAAAGGAAATACAAATACCAACAACTCCTGAGATATTTTTACAGCCAGCACTCTTGAAGCTACATGAAGACAAACATACTAATTGCTTCTTTCTCTGCCCAACTCTGTCTTTACCATTCTGCTTTCCACACTGGTCACGTGAGTGCTTCTCTCTCTGCCTTTGTCTGTCTAACTGGGCTTTTATTTTCAGAGGAGGTAAGTGCCACTTGAAGAAGACTAGGGCTGTTGGCTCCCATCATCCTTTTTGCACACTAGAGTGCATGCTTTGTAGGCTAAAGCAGAGAACCAGCCAGAACCTTTGTAAGGTACTGGTATGTGTCTTCGTCAATAACAGTTGTGTTCTGGGCTTTAGCATCCCTGCAAAAAGGTGTTCTTGAGAGCAGATACTTGTTCCAAGTATAAGAGTGGGTGAAGTCTGCCTGCCAAAACCGCTGGCCACAAAGCATTGTTTTCATTCAATGAGCATTGATTGAGCACTTACTATGCGCTGGGCAGGCACTGTGTTTTCCGGTGAGAATACACTAACATTCTTAACTCCTAATGATCTTAAACTCTGGTATGTCCCATTTTTGGACTTTTTCTGGCCCCCTGTGCTATACTACTTTATTGCAGGTAAATAAAATATTTTATTTTCTAAACCAGCATTTAACTTCCTGTTCTGAAATTTAGATAATTTGAAAACAGGTATCTGTCAGAATCTACTGAAAATTGTTGCAGTAATAGATTTAAAAATGAATCAAATCAATCACTTGTAAAAATAAAGCATATTTTTTTTCTATCTCAGCCAACAAAAACACTAAGCAGTTTTTAGAATTAGTGTCCTCTTTAAAGGACACTATCTGTCAGATCTGATTAGTTTTATAAAAGACAGTAGTTATACCTAAAGTTTCTAACAGTAAATATCATGACTAGCAAATCTGGGACATTCAATGGCAGTGAGAGTCTAATCCAGTCAGGCTCTTACGTTGGAATTTTTGGTGCAGTTGACTTCTGCCACCCTGTGCTCCCTGGAAAACTTCCTTCCTGTTTTGCAATTGACTGCAGGTTATTCTTAGATTTAGACAGGAAAACAAAAACTGTGAGTGACAAGACCAGATGCACTTTATCTTGGTTGTGAATACAGTCTGATGTGGCTGTCTATGGGATTTTCTTTTTTCTTTTTAAACCTTTCTTTAAGTAGAATGCAAGATGATAAAGATCAGGAGATGGGAGGAGTTGGCAGGGAGGGGGAACAATAGTCGCTTAATAAGACTCCGGTAATCAGGCAGGCATTTGTGTCTTGAGTTAGGGATGTGGAAGTGACAGACTGACCCTTATGAAGGCTGCCATCATTACAGACTGGAGTGTTTCTAATTACACATGAAATGAAAGGCTTTAGAGGAGAAATGACCCAGAACACTCAACCATTTAAGTATCTGATTAAGGCGAGTAAGGCTTGTAAAGACCAAACTGCAAGATTGCACTTGTTCACATTTTTTTCAAGACTCATTTGAAATCTTTCTCTACCTCCTTTTGTCTTCTCTTTCCAGCTACTTTTGTACCTGAATTTGGAATGTTCACATCTGATCTATCAAGTCCCACTGGAAACAGATGGCACAATCAGACGATTTAATGGGAGTGATTTTAGTAAAAAGAATATTTATAATTTTTTTGGCAAGGTTAAGGGCAGACAAGCAATGGGACCAGCAATGGAGGGGAGCTGGTATCTTTTCTAAGCCTGGGGTGGGGGTGGGGTGCAAATTTGTTACAAAAGCCACATAAGAGCCTACTCTATCCAAGGAGGATCAGCGAGGGGCATAGAACCATGGTAAGTATGCGAGGGAGTAAATACCACATCTTCTTCCCCTTCCCAGCTGCCATTCTCTGCTGATGATTCTCATTGGCCAAACCTAAGCATTAGTTAGAGGATACATGAGTCTGACAGATGAGTAGGAAATAACTTGCCAGGACACGGGGTAGGAGGGCAGAGAATGGATGTGGGGGTAAATGGAAAATAACCAGCACACCTGCTTTTTGTCAACATGAAACCAACATGGAGATTACATGTATAACAACACATTAACTTGCACTTCACCTCAAATACAGAACTAAGGTATTTGCCACAAATATATTGAGTAACCACTCTAACCATTCAAATGCATAGAAAATATCTTTCCTGAGCTGGATCCCTCAAGTTCTATACTACTAAGGGCTGCAAAAGTGTTGCCTCTGGGGCCTGTGGGCCGAATAAATGAGTGAACTGGGTCGGGGCTAGGTAATAGGGAGAACTCTTGTTATCTCTAACGGTGGTAGTTGCTATGTAACACGTGGGGATTCAAGCCTGATATTTTCAGATTCATTCTCCCTCCCCTTTCTTTCTCCAAAGAAGCCATATAGCAGAATTTTTTCTTAATGAAATTGTCTATTTTTTAAAACTTAACAGCTAATTCAGCTTGGACTTGTAGAGATTTCAAGTTTATACCAACAAACTTCCTGTGGAGATCTAATGGTCCCTAAATTCTTTGGACTTTTAAGTTCCCCTGCCTTCGGTTCCACAGGAAATGGTATAATCCTACCAACTATGCAAACCCCATCTCCTACCCTCAGAACTTCCAAACATGTGTGAGAATCTGTGGTGTTGTCATCTCTTCCCTGGAGTCCTACTTCTGCATGCATGTGGCATCTCTGGCCAGCCTCGGGCCTTTGGTGGCAGGCAGATCTCTCCTACCTATTTCCAATCCCCAGAGCACTTCTGACTTAAGGTAGTGGTTTCTAACAGACGTTTCTGGAGGTGTGGAGAAGACAGAAACTAATTCTATGACAAAGGGCGAATCCCCTTGCAATGCAAATTCTGATGCCATAACCTGTCATTTCTCTTCTAGCTCTTTCCTTCTTAAGCCCCAGATTGCTGTCACAGTCCCCCATCCCCTGCTTCCTAATTTGGTTATTCTACCTCCTCTAGGTTCCCAATTTGTGCTGTCTCCCCTGTCTCCTACTTTACTATCTAGCACCCAGGGACAACACCCGAATTCCTGTGTGTATATTGCATTTAATATCGTACTCTTTGTTTTAACGTCTGCTTCAGCCTTAGATGATCAAAAGACCCACTAAAACAAGCAGTCCTACCTAGAGCAACCAGCCCAGTTGCCACTGGCATAAATAATTTACCTCTTATGTCCCTTTCCCTAACGGAGCTGCCTGCCTCAGACTCCTATCTGAAGGCTGGGAACAAGAGGACACTCTCAATTAAGAAGCAGGATTTACTTCAGAAGAAATCTCCCCCTCTGTAAAGTATGGTAATAGATGGGATGAGGGACAGCTTGCTAAGCTGAGACACAGAAAAGCTTTTTTTTTAAGAAGCCATGAAAACTTAAAATCATTTATTTTTATGTATCATAGCTGATGAGATAGGGACTGGCTTCAAGGCTAAAAGGTGATTATAATCAACCTCACAGTTGTTGCAAACAGTGCCCTATGTTATGTTTTTGTTTATTATAGGCTGGAGGGAAGAAAATTACCACCTCATTGTCAACCAATAATCATTTTGCAGGAAAAGGTAATTTATCCTCTGAAAGGGAATATTCACCTGCTCACCTTTTTGATTGCTCCATTTTGTATGTGACTGTGAGGTTGCCTACCGACCCTGAAATGGGTGTTTCTGTCCTCCATATTCCAGTGAAACCACTCCAACCTGGTGTGTGGGGTGTGGAGTGTGAGGAGTGGGGTGTGACGCAGAATACGATCAGGTTGCAGTTAGCACCTGGCCTCCCACAGGGGTCCCTGTGGGAGGTAGCAGCCATCACAAGGCATTTGGCCTATGTGCTCAGCATCTCTCCGTTTGAGCTTACTTTTGGGGAAAAGAGTCTTTCTTCACAAAATGTTGGAGGGTACTAATTTCCCCCATTCTGAGGGTTAAGAAAGGGGGAACAGGGTATATTCACTAGAATTTATACTAAAAAACACTTAAAATTAATAAGCCAGGTGCTGCAATAAGAGGAAACAGTTCCTACGATATAAATGAAATACATTAAAATGTACTTTAATTTTTAGTTCCTGGTTAGTAAATAGTTGCTGCAAGGACCAGAAAGCTGACATAAAGTGCATTATATTCTAAAAGAAGCTGATGAGCTGGCCCAAAATAGATGCATTAGCATTAGTTTTCAAGAAACTCTATGCAAAGCATAGTATTTACTTCTCAGAACATGATAAAATTTTATTCTTATGCATAGCCTTTCCCTATAAATTAATCCTTATTAACTTATTTTTAGAATTACATGTGTGCACACATATATACAATTTTTTATTATTTGTATTATTATATTATTTTAAAGACTTTTCTTGTAACATCCAGACTTTATCGCTTTTCCTCAAAACATAGATTTTGTTTCTACCCATGTGGAATTATGTTCTTTTTTCCAGTTACATTTGACATTCAGTATTATTTTATTAGTTTCAGGGGTATAGTATAGTGGTTAGACATATATATAATTTATGAAGTGATCCCCTGTAATTCAAGTACCCACCTGGCACCATACATAGTTATTACAATATTATTGACTATATTCCCAATGCTGTACTTTACATCCCCATGGCTATTCTGTACTAACCCATTTGTACTTTTTAATCCCTTCATCTTTTTCACCCAGCCCCCCAACCCCCCTCACATCTGGCAACCCTCAGTTTGTTCTCCGTATCTATGAGTCTATTTCTGTTTTGTTTTCTGTATCTATGAGTCTGTTTAAATTCCACATATAAGTGAAATCGTATGGTATTTTTCTCTCTCTGAGTTATTTCACCTAGCACAATACCCTTTGGGTCCATCCATTTTGTTACAAATGTTAAGATTTTTTTATGGCCAAATAATATTCCATTTTATATATGCACCTCTTATTTATCCACTCATCTATTGATGGACACTTAGCTTGCTTCTATATTTTGGCCACTGAAATAATGATACAATGAATATAGGGGTGCATATATCTTTTTCAATTACAATTTTAGACTTCTTCAAATATATATCTAGAAGTGGAATTGCTGGGCCATAAGGTAGTTCTAATGTTAATTTTTGGAGGAACTCCATACTGTTTTTTTCTATAGTGGCTGCACTGATTTGCAGTCCTGCCAACAGTAGAAGAAGGTTCCCTTGTGTTGTATTATATTTTTATTTGGTTCTAATGAAATCAAATAGATTGATTCCAGGTACCAGGTATATCCAAGCTGATGGATATATGTTATAAAATGCTTATATTGCTCTAAGAGGACAGGTTTAATAATCACATTGGAGGAAGAAATGTTAACATGTATGTGAACACTTATGGGAATGACCCTGTTCCCCATATGGCTAAATGGACAAAAATCTATATTTCTTTGTAAACTTTCCAATTAAAGTTAATTAACTGTCACACTTGATGTACAGTAAGTGACTTGCCATTTGTGGATTGTACCCTTGGTTTTCACTTGCTCATCTTGTCATTATCTTTACTGGCTAGAATTTTGCTTAGATTATGAACATTTTTGTGTGTTTTCTTTCCCTTCCCTCCTCAGCAACATACCTCATAGATTTAGGAGGGAGAGGTTGTAGAAACTTTTACTTAAAATCGGATATTGTTTTCAGATTTCAATTAGTTAGACCTTCCTGTTTTTCGCTGCTATGAGAGGTAGCACTTATGCCCTACCACATGTGTAGCAGAGGGTGGACTCTGAATATACGTGTGTCAGTGCGGTTCCAGGACAATGTGCTGCTCAGACCTCCTGTTGCAGGAACATCATTGACTGAAGAACCCAGTTTCTGCTATTCTAGATCTGCCACTGAGTTACGCAGGGGTCACCCTTCCTATAGCATATGAATGAATGCAGGACCCACCCAAACCTATGACATATGTGGTTCCTTCACTGGAAAACTAGCTCATGGGCTCTTTATAAGTTTGGCTAAACTTTTCTTGGAATTATCCTGGAGCCCAAAATACCTCCTACCCAAGTCTTCTACCTTGGACCCCTCCTTCTCAGGAGTCAGACCTGCATCATGGTCTGGAAGCCCTCCCTGCCTGTTCCTACTTCCTTACCTCCATCCCCCAATAAGCCTGTTGTATGTCTAACCTGACTCTGTCTGCTGGTCAGAGAACCTGAACTAACACAGACAGCAGACCAAGCTCTGCCTCTGAATTAATTTAAAAGGTACCTTTCTTTTCTGCTATTTAAGTTGTTTTTTGAACATTTTGAGTGAAAAGAGTACTACATTTACAATAAAGAATTTGTTTCTGTGTGATTCGTCATCTTCTATTGATACTGTAGTGGTCATAACCCATACAGAAATTTTATTGTTTCCCTAGGTCATTTTTCTATGTGATTTTGTGGGTGAATGAAGAGAAAAAAAAGAAAGAAAATCAAAGTCTCCCTCCTATCCCCCAAATCAAATGCAAGCATGATAAAGAAAATGTTTACATTTTTTTGCAGTGATTTTTTAAAAATGTTCTGGAGGAAAATGTGGAAGATCTCTTTATTAGTATACATCTTGGAATTTAATCTCAAAAGAAAAAAATCCCCTGGCTGAGCAGCTCAGTTGGTTAGAGCATTGTGCCCATATGCCAAGGTTACAGATTTGACCTCCAGTCAGAGCACATACAAGAATCTATCAATGCATCATAAATAAGTGGAACAACAAATTGGTCTCTTTCTCTCTCCCCCCGCCCCCTTTCTCTCTCTTTCTAAAAATCAGAAGTAAAAAATTTCAAAAGTAAAAAATAATTTTTGATGTAAAATTCACACAATATAAAAGTAATTATTTTGAAGGGACCGATTCAGATGCACTTAGCACATTCACAGTGTTGTGCCCCCACCTCCTGTATCTAGTTCTAAAACAGTTCTATTATTTCAGATTAATAAAAGTCCTCTCCCGTGAAGCAGCTGCTCACCATTGGCTCTCTCTCTCAGCCCTGGTAACCACTAATCTGTGTTCTGTCTCTGTGAATTTATCTATTGTGGATATTTCATATGAATGCAATCATGCAATATGTAACCTTTTTGTGTCTGCCTTTTTTCATTTAGAACCTATAATTTAATCTTTTGTTTTTCCTAATCAAAAATGTCCTTGGTAATAATGATGATTTCACCCTGCACAGGAGTGACATTTTTCCCCCAGCATCATTTTCTTTCAAAGCATGAGGAGAATGAATATTTAGTGTATTTTATCTTTTTTTTCCTTCTTGTCATACTTCCCAAACTTTGCCACATCGACTTGCTGCTTTTCTCTCCAGCCCTGTACGAGAGTCAGAGAGTGTGCACCGGGTGGCCACAGAGTTTATATGGCACCGTAGTGTCTGTTAGAACAAAATCAGTTCTTAATTTTCTGATGGAGTACATAGATGTTTCAAGTTCCAATGGACTTAACCAGATATCAAGGGAAGGAGGTCAGCCTGAGGGGTGACAGACTCAACTGGTTTTAAAGACTAATTGTTGTGGCCACTTGCTAAGTATTTAACCATGGACTAAATGCTGAGGTCATCGTCTATAAATGTGGCTAATGATGGGACAGATCCCATGGGGGTAGTTCTGAATATTAAATAAAATGGACATTGGCCCTGGTTAGTGTGGTCCCTGATGGGTAGCACGCACTGTGTTAGCTGCTCTGTGTGTTGGCTGTGGTGTGGTCTGTGGTATGGTGGGCTGTGGTGTGGTCTGTGGTATGGTGGGCTGTGGTGTGGTCTGTGGTATGGTGGGCTGTGGTGTGGGGGTTCTGGCAGCTTTGGAGTTGGTGTTATTTTCTACACAGGTGGAGTGTCTTTGAAGCATTGTGCCTTTTGAGAGTGAAATCTAAGTACTCGCAACCTTCCAAGCAAAATATAATAACTCTGCCCAAGCTGGAGAAAAGGACAACAGATAATTCCAAAATTCTATTGTAAATGAATGTGAAATCAGAATTCTGTTACCCATTTCTTTGGTGACAGTAAACAATTGAAATCCTGCCACTCGTCTTACATTCTAACTGAAATTGGAATTTGATCTTGGGAAGAATTGCTTTCTTCACTAGTCTTTAGCCTCTCAAGTGTATCTGTATCCTTCCTTTTTCAATGCCTTTCTGTACATTCAGAGCAGATTAGCCTTGTGACGGCCCTCTGCCTGGCTCAAACTTCCTCTCCTTCAAAGGCTTGATTCATTCACTTTTGCCTCTTGACATGTTTTCCTCTTTGCCTATAAAAACACCTAGATTTTCCTTTTATGGGAAGGGGTGTAGCCAATGGTTAAAAGTGAGAGCTCTGGATTCTCCTTTTAATCCATACTCCCTAAAAGTGAGATGCCTTTGAGCCAGGATTTTACCTCTCTAGTCCTCAGTGTCTTCCTGTATAAAACACAGAGGCAGTTATGCTGAGGACTTAATGAGACAGACCACGTAAAATGCTTAGGATGGTTCCTGGCATATAGAAATGTTATCTGCTAATAATGATCCTGATGCTGTGGCTTATCTCTGCTACTAATCCCTTTGCTCTGTAGAAATCATTACCCTCACTAAACATTACTAGCTGTCAAATGTGTATCTTGCCACAGACCTTTCTTTCAAATTCTACTCCGTTCTTTTCAGCTGCTTTCTGAAATAGTTCCACTCTAGTATTCTGCTGTCACCTAAATGTGACTTTTCCAAAGATCAGATTATTTTGCAAGTTTCTCCATCTTCTATTGTCTTATAGTATCATCAAGCTTCAGGTTCACACAGTGATCTTTGAATACTTCTGAATAGCTCTTTCCCCCCACATTTCTAAAATAAACACATCTTAGATATTCTTACCTTACAACCTTGTTGTCATATGTTTACTTCAACTTTTATGTGTCCAAGGCCACAGGTCAAACCTCAGGTACCACCCTTCAGGACTTGACAAAGTTTCTTAAGCGGTGGTGTTGGTGATTATGATGATGATGATGGTGGTGGTGGTGATAGCACAGCTGATATCATTGAGCTTTTGCTTTGTGCCAGGAACTAATCTAAGCATATATGAAATGTGTATAACTTCACTTAATCCTCAATAGCCCTTTGACATAGGTACTATTTCCTCCATTAGAGGTAAGAATATTGAGGATCAGAAATATTAAATGACCTGCAAAAGGGCATGGTACTTACATTCAGTAGCATGAAGATTTGAACCCAGCCAATGAGACTCAGATGCTTGTGTGTTGAGTGACTCTCTGCTGCCTCCCTGGCCTCCCCAACTTCCTTGCCAAAGGGCTCCCCCTCTCCCAATGCCAGTCCTCCTGAGTTTGGGCACTGTTGCTGCCAGATTACTATAGCATCATAGTATCAATAAGTGCTGTTCCCTGACTAGAAACTTTGGGAATTGGAAGATGGGGCATGTCACCCAAACTTAATTAGGCGTCTAAGTACACTGAAATTGCATGTAGAGTGGGTTGGTTTGTTTTTCAAAATGAAGCTAAGAGCTGTAACTTGGACAAAGTTCCAGAAATTCCTTGAGTTGGCATTCAAGGTTCTTTTCAATCATGTTCCAGTTAATTTTCTTAAAACTTTCCCCCAATATTCTCATTTCTACACCTCAGACCCAGTCTAATGCCTTTATTCACTGTTTTACTTTGCCTTACACTTGCTCCCTGCCTTCACTCCAGGAAGCTTCGCCCACACCACAGCCTCATCCTATGAGACCCTCATACCCCTTCTCATTTTCTTTCCTGACCATTCTTCAAAATTTACCCTCTGTCCCACTTCCTTCTGATTTCTACATGGGTAACTTTAAGCTTATAGTGAGAGGACTTTCCTCTAACTACCACAGAAACAGTACAAGGGTGGCAAACTCAGAGGCCCACAGGAGCCAGAAGGAAGCTCATAGGGTGAAGCCAGCCAATAATTACCATGTGGGGTGAGAGCCCACTGTTGGCAGGAGCAGTTATTCAAGAGATAATATGACTCTCGTTATTTAAGTGCAATATCCTGAAATTTTTAAGTTGACAATTAATTAACTTTTAAAAACTTACCAGGAAGCAAATAAAATTTGTTTGGGGCAGTCACCAGATTTGGCTTTTGCTAAGGGGTATGTTGCCCACATTTATCTTTTGAAAGTTGTTCATACCATCTGCTAGAGGGAATTGTCTTTGTATTTGGTCAGGGTTTCTGAAGTTGCTTAGAAGAAGCTCTATAGCTTCTTTTGTAAAACTATCTTTTTAAAGCAACATTTAGTGCACAAAATTTGAGGATAAAAGAATTACCATAAACATCAGGTAAACAAAGTATTTATTATTTGGAATTGATCATGTATGATATCTCATTTAGGAGCCACCTTCTGTTCCAAAAGTGATTAGAATAAAAAAAAAATCAGCTAAGTCAGCAGTCAAGAGTTTAATAAAAATGTGGCTTAAAACCTGCATTTCACTACTTATTATAGTAAATTATCAGGCAGCCGCTCAATTTTAAGTGTTTTGTGAAGAGCTAGAGATCTCTAAAAAAAATCAGACTGCTTTTTATCTTGTTAATATTAAAAATTCAGGTTTGAAATTAAACTTAGATTTTTTGTATAGCCATATTTGTTACTCAGATAAATTCAAATTACTTTCACCTGGCAGTTTTGAAACAAGTAAATGAATGAAATTAGACATTGATAACTTGGAATTACATTGATTTTCATTGCTTTCTTAGATATTCTTCAAAGTGATAATACTTAGGACACATGCCACTTCACCAACAACAGCTTTGCAACACCCTAATTGCAGTAGTCAGATGTACTGTGAGAACATGTGAAAAGTGTTTTCTTTTTTATATTTATTTATTTAACATATTTTATTGATCATGCTATTATAGTTGTTCCATTTTCCTCCTCCACACCCCTCCACCCAGCATACCCTCTCCCACCCACATTCCCCCCCTTTAGTTCATGTCCATGTGTCACACTTATAAGTTCTGTAGCTTCTACATTTCCCGTACTATTCTTGCCCTCCCCCTGTCTATTTTCTACCTACCATCTATGCTACTTATTCTCTATATCTTTTCCCTCTCTCTCCTCCTCCCAATCCCCTGTTGATAACCCTCCATGTGATCTCTATTTCTGTGGTTCTGTTCCTGTTCTGGTGGTTTGCTTAGTTTGTTTTTGTTTTATGTGTGGTTGCTAATAATTGTGAGTTTGCTGTCATTTTACTGTACATGGTTTTTATCTTCTTTTTCTTAGATAAGTCCCTTGAACGTTTTATATAAGAGCTTGGTGATGATGAACTCCTTTAACTTGACCTTATCTGAGAACCACTTTATCTGCCCTTCCATTCTAAATGAAAACTTTGCTGGATAGAGCAATCTTGGATGTAGGTCCTTGTCTTTCATGACTTGGAAGATTTCTTTCCAGCCCTTTCTTGCCTGCAACATCTCTTTTGAGAAATCAGCTGTCAGTCTTATGGGCATTCCTTTGTAGGTAACTGCCTCCTTTTCTCTTGCTGCTTTTAAGATTCTCTCCACATCTTTCTTCTTGGGTATTGTAATTATGATGTACCTTGGTGTGTTCCTCCTTGAGTCCAACTTCTTTGGGACTCTCTGAGCTTCCTGAACTTCCTGGAAGTCTATTTCCTTTGCCAGATTGGGGAAGTTCTCCTTTATTATTTGTTCAAATAACTTTTCCACTTGTTGCTCTTCCTCTTCCCCTTCTGGTACCCCTACAATTTGGATGTTAGAACGTTTAAAGGTCTTCTGGAGGTTCCTAAGCCTCTCCTCTTTTTTTTTGAATTCTTGTTCCTTTATTCTTTTCTGTTTGGTTGTTTCTTTCTTCTTTCGGGTCCACTCCACTGATTTGAATCCCAGTTTCCTTCCCATCACTATTGGTTCCCTGCACATTTTCCTTTATTTCACTTAGCATAGCCTTCATTTTTTCATCTAATTTGTGAACAAATCCAGCCAATTCTGTGAGCATCCTGATCACCAGTGCTTTGAGCTATGCATCTGATAGGTTGGCTATCTCTTGGTCGCTTAGTTGTATTTACTGTAGAGCTTTGATCTGTTCTTTTGTTTGGGCCATTTGTTGTTGTTGTTGTTTTGACGTGCCTGTTACCTAGTGAGGGGCGGAGTCTTACGTGTTCATCTGGGTGGGGCAACCCACATCACTTCATTGTGACACTGTTTGTGGGGGAGGGGTCTAAGAGGGAACAATGGCACTTTCTCTGTTCTCTGCCGGATTTCAGTCACTTCCCCCACTTCTCCGAAGCAAACTGGGTCCTTCTGGTGCTGATTCCTATGTGGATGGGCTTGTGTACGTTCGAGGATCCTGGGTCTCTCCAATGAACTCTCCTGTGAGGCTAAAAGGATCTCCAGGCACCTGAACCCCCACAGGTGTTTTCAATTGGTGTTTTGAGGCTTTATTTCCCCCCACACTGGAGCCCTGGGTTGTGCAGCCTGTCTTGCTGCCTAGTTTCACCTGTTTTATCTGCATGTGAATGTGGGACTGCCTGATCCACCAGCTGCCTTGTGTGCCACACCCCTCCACAATCTGCCACCTTGCTGTGTTCACCCCCTGCCACCCTGAGCCTGGGGCCTGCCAGCCACCATTTTTTTTTGTCTCGATTTGTCTCTGTCCGGCTGCCAGACTCCACCCCTCCTACCAGTCTGGATGAATGTCTATTTTAACTCCTTGATTGTCTGACTTCCACAGAGTTCAATTTTCTGTCACTACTGGTTGTTTTTTTGTTTCTAAATTTTTGTTGTCCTTATTTTGGTTGTGTGAGGAGGCACAGTGTGTTTACCTACACCTCCATCTTGGCCGGAAGTCAGAACATGTAAAAAGTGTTTTCAAAGGAGCAGATGGAAGGCCCTGCCAGCCATTAGGATTAGTTAGCCATCCCACTTGCCTCCAAGTCCACAAGAACTGGGAGGCAATGCTTGACTTTGGTTAAGGAAGAATATGTGGAGATGGGGCAGTAGTGAGTGTATTTAGAGGACCCAGGGAGCATGGAAGGAAATGACAGTCAGTCAAACAGGAATGTTTCTTCTGACAGGTGTATTGTAGGCTAGAGAGTAAATAATGAAAGAAATGACAGTAATTAAAATGTGTTTACTTAAGTGAACAATTGCTTGAAATATGGTTGCATGGTAAAGACCTCATTATAGACCATATTCGGCACATAAATATGATACTTCCATCGAGGGGCAGTTAATTGGCTCTCAGAGGTGGAGTGATGGGTCACCTGTGACCCTGCCTTTCTTTTCTGCATCAGACAAGTTCAATCTAAAAACAAAGATACTTACTCTCCTGGCATTTTAAAATCTGCCAAGCCAGACACTCATTTTAGAAGCTGTTAGGTCATTGTAATTTGGAAATTATGAGCAGAAAGTGTAGGTGTGAGGATAAATGACAGTGTGAAGAATTATAGACAGAATGTACACCTGTGTGTTATTGAAATGAGATGCCTTACCATATATATTTTTATCATCCATTTCTAACTGAGTCTTCAGAAGGACCATTACCTAAATCTCTTAGTAAATATTGGGTAGAGTAGTAATTCTCAAATTTTAACATAGATCAAAATTACCTGGAAGGCTTAAACATCTGCAAGCAGTTGAGCCTCAGCCTGAGAAGCTGTGATGCAGTAGGTTTCGGACAGTGCTTGAGAATGTGCATTTCTGACATGCTTCCAGCTGATGCTGCTGGTCCAAGGACCACACTTTGTCAACTACTTATATAGGAAACCATTAGTGAATACACATGAATTACTAAATTGAACACTTTTACAAGGAAGATAACTTGCCAGCGCAATAGAAATTAGGATGATTCTCAGTTAGAAACTGAGTGCCAAAGAAGACCAAACTGGCCAAAAGCAGCCAGAGTGGTGCCGGGGGGAAGGTAAGCTTTGTGTTCTCAGAAGGTAGATTTTAGAAATGAATTTCTTTCACTTGCTAACTTTGTGACTTCAGGCAAGTTACTGAGTTCCTCTGTACCCCAGCATCCCTATGGGTCAAATGCAGATGGCCATATTTCTTACACTGTGGAGTTGCTGGTAGGATTTCATGAGGTTATGCGTGGAAAACTTCTAGCACGAGAACTGGCATATGGGGAGGTCCCATTATTACATGAAGACATCAATAATATCCCTAAGAAAAGTAATTATATATGACCGCATATATGTCTTAGTCTTTGGGGCTTCTATAACAAAATATCACAGACTGGCCATCTTAGAAACAACAAATTATTTGTTACAATTCTTGAGGCTTAAAGTTTGAGGTCAAGGTGGATGCATGGTTGGGAGAGGACCGTTTCCTAGGCCGAATACTTCTCATTCTATCCTCATATGATGGAAAGGGCTAGGGAAGTCTGTGAGATCTCTTTTATAAGAACATTAATCTTTTATAAGAACGTTTCTGAGGACTCCGCTCTCATGACCTAATCACCCCCAAGGGACCTTCTTTCTAACACCATTGTGTTGGGCATAAGGATTCCAACAGGTGAATTTTGTAGAAACACAAACACTCAGACCACACCAACATATATGGGGGAGACTGAAAGACATCACTTCTCTTTTCAGATCTGGATGTCAGATTTTGGGCTACTTATGCTGTGCAGAAAGCTACCTAAGGCAGAGTTTAGGTGTGTTCTTTGTCATATCAACACCATTAGTGTATTTGCTTGGGTTTTATCTCAAATGCAGTTAGGAATATTTTACATGTACCAAGAGTCTGTTATGTCAGTAACTTATTCATTTCCTATTCATTCCTAAGCTGTAATAATAGGTTTTTGCTTAGAAGGCTACGTCCGTTACTGAGCAATTAGAGCAAGATGAACATATTTAAAAGCTTCAGAGTGGAAGGAGGGGAAGGCATGGAGCATAAAATTAGACTCTGACAATAAGTTTTCATTTAAATGACTTTTGTGTGTGTGTGTGTGCTTGCAGAAACACCTCAGCTTTGTTCATCTTTCCCAGCATGGTCCTGAAGTATTGTGTGCACTCGGAGAATGAATGATACGCTTGTTCCATTTTTTAAACAATTGTATATCTATTGAGTAAGCTGAGGGGGCTACCATGGTTCAAAGCGGTGTTTTTTTCTCCTTGTTGTTGTCTTTTTTTCAGTTTTGTAATTACGTTCCATATTGATCTAAAGTGAAGTTAGCACTTGGCAATTTTTATGTGAGTAAAAGCCTGCTTTATCCTTGCATGCTTTGTCAAGTCCCACTATAACACCAGAATCCAAGTATGAAGTATTGCTTTTGTTTTCTTTCCTATTTTGGAAGCTCAAAATTCCTTTTGAAACACTTAAACAATATTTTTAAGATAGAAATATATCACACACATCACAACTGACTTCTGAATCTGGGAGATCACTTATATTCATTCAATGAAGCCTTGTATTTTAGGAAATAATTGATTTGAAAATAAGATGGTAATACTTACATACTGTTATTAATTTTTGCTGTAGTATTTTAAATGATTGCATTTATTCAATTATTCCTAAGATTGTGGAACCTGCCTTCAAAGTACAAGCATTTTCTCCTGCAGTTAAAGGTGTGATGCTTGGCTTTTTTTTTTTTTATTGTTGATGTTATTAAAGACTTAGGGAAAAGTTGTAATAGGTGGACTTAGCATTTTCTCAGGTTTTAAAATATGCCTTTAATGGTAGAAAATGCTAAGAAATATCGATTACCATCATATGTACAGACATGTGTGCCCATGACTGAGCAGTGCACGGTAATGCAGTAATTACATGATGATGAAGTAACAAAAAGGGAACTAACCAACTGTTAGGGGTTAACTACAGTGTGTTTGCTTTTCCTTTATCATGTGGGAAAGAAAAATGTGTTATTGTGCCCTTGCATGGGTAAAGAGATACCAAACTCTGAAATTGTAATGGATTTTGTTTTATTGATAGTTCTGTGCTATGCAAAACTTTTCAGTTTGATGTAGACCCTTTGTTTATTTATTTTTTGTTTCTCTTGTTTGAGAAGATACCGAATTTTTTGGACTGTAAGATGCACTGAACTGTAAGACACTAGGTTTTAGAGGAGGAAAATAGGAAAAAAAATTTTGAAGCAAAAAATGTGGTAAAATATTTAATAACCTAAATAACGTAGGCCACCCCCCCCACCACCCCCACAGCAAGCCAGGTAAGCAACAATTGGATTATAAGACACACCCCTCTTTTCCTCCCAAATTTGGTCGGGGGAAGGTACATCTTATAGTCCAAAAATGCAGTATATCAGAAAAAAGATTGCTCTGAGGAATATATGAGATTTTACTGCATATGTTTTCTTCTAGGATTTTTGTGGTTTCGACTCTTACATTTAATTTGTTAATCATTTTGAGTTTATTCTTGTGTTTGGTGGAAGAAGGTGGTCTACTTTCATTTTTGTTGAATGTATCTGTCCAATTTTGCCAACACCATGTATTGAATAGACTGTTTCCCCCCCCCTTGTATATTCCATTTTGTAATTTAAAAAAAAAAATATTGATTGATGAGAGAGGGAGAGAGGCAGAGAGAGAGAGAGAGAGACATTGATTTGTTGTTCCACTTATTTATGCATTCATTGGTTGATTCCTGTATGTGCCTTGACCAGAGATCAAACTAGCAACCCTGACATATCAGAATGACTCTCTATCCAATTGAGCTACCTGGCCAGAGCCCCCATAGTATATTCTTGTATCTCTCGTCAAATGTTAATTGACAGTATAGCCATTGGTTTATTTCTGGGCTCTCCATTCTGTTCCATTGATCTATATGTCTGTTTTAATGCTAGCGCCATGCTGTTTTGATTACTATAGCCTTGTAGTATAGTTTGATTTCAAGTAGCATGATACGTTCAATTCTGTTCTTCTTTCTCAAGATTGCTGAGGCTATTTGGGGTCTTTTGTGATTCCATATTAATTTTGAATTATTTGTTTTAGTTCTGTGAAATATACCATTGGTATTTTGACAGGTATTGTGATGAGTTGTACCCAGTCAATTCCACTTCTGTGAATATATCGAAAGATATATTCACAGAAGTGGAATCTAAAACACTAATTTGAAAGAATATATGCCTCCCTATATTCATTGAAGCATTATTTACAATAGCCAAGATTTGGAAACAGCTCAAGTACCCATCAGTAGATGAGTGGATAAAGAAGCTGTGGTACATTTATACAATGAAATACTACTCAGCAGTAAAAAAAAAGAAAAGAAAAAGATGGAAATCTTGCCTTTTGTGACAGCATAGATGGATCAAGAGGGTATTATGCTAAGTGAAATAAGTCAGCCAGAGAATAACAAATACCATATGATTTCATTTATATGTGGAATCTAATGGACAAAATAAATGAACAGGCAAAACAGAAACAGACTCAGACATACAGAGAACAGAGAGGACTGGGTGAATAAGGTAAAGGGAGTAGTAAGCAGTACAAACTGACAGTTGCAGAACAGCCACACAGAGATTCAGATTGCAGCATGGAGAATGTAGTCAATAATGTTGAGATAACGGGGTACGGGGCAGGTGGGTGCTTGGGCAAGTGAGGATGAATACTCCGCAGAGTGCATGGTTTTCCAGCCAGTTTGCTTTACATCTGAAACTGGTATGGAATGCTATTGAATGTAAACTGTGGTTGAAAAATTACAAAATAAAACTTAACAAAATTTTTTAAAAGTGTAATTGGATTTTTCTCAAAGACAAAGGACACCTTACCTACATTACCTTATCATAACGGTTCCAGAAAATAGCACTGCAAAGATGGTCACATTTTGCATTTTTATAGTTATCTTTTTGACCATGAGAACTTGATCCAAGACTAATTAAATGCTGATGGTAGATTAAAAATAAGTTACTGTTAGGAAGACTAGATGAATAAGGATTGAGTAAATAACTTAGGTTGATACTATTTTTACTAATAGATGTACCTCTTCACCTTCTAAACAGTAAGAGTGTCTTTGTCAAGCTTGAACTCTGTGAATGGACAGAGGAATACGGAGAGTCTTTTTTTCTCTTTTTTTCCAAGCAGCTCGTACCCATGCAAAATGTAAGTCCTTGAATAATTAAGTAAGTGATAGTGATTATACATGGCTCTAGGGCATGATTTTCATCCTTGGAATTATTGACATTTTGGGCTGGACAATTTTTTGTGAGGAGGCCTTCCTGTGCATTGCAGGATGTTTAGCAGCATCCCTGACCTCAATCCACTGGATGCCAGTAGCACCCTCATCCCCAACTGCGAAAACCAAAAGCCATCAGGCATTGTAAAATATCCCTAAAGGGTGAGTGAGGGGCAAAATTGCCCCTTTGTTAGGAACCACTGCTTTAGAGATTTGGGATAGAAATATTTAATTCAAGTTTCCAATGACTTATGTTTTATTATCAATCACAACCATGCCTGGCAAGTAATCAAGGCCATTAGAAGATGAGATCTCACTCAGTGGTCAGAGCTGGGAAAAAAATAAAATAAAAACCTGCACCCCTTTGGCCTCATCAAAGCTCTAGGAGTTCACTGGAAAGTAAGCACAGAAAAGATTCCTAGTCCCTACCTACTTTTCAATCAGTATACATTCCTATTACTCTATTTTCAGTGCCAATTCCTTTTAGCAATGCCACTCAAATGGTTTAGAGTTGCAGCAGATAATAGAGAGTCTATCTACTAAGTAGAGTTCATTTCTTCCTAGTGCATGAAAATGCAAAAGGAGAAATGTCACTATAGATGCTTGTGTACTGCCGAATTTGATTTGACAAGCTAATCATGACATCAGCAAGAGATCTGTGGAAGGCATAGGTGGTGTAGCAGGGAGTGGAGGCAGCGTCTGGGGAAGATGATTGCTGATGATAGCTAGCAGCCTGATTTCTCATTCCCTGCCTAATTCCAAATGCATGTTGTGCTTGATGTGTTTGTCATTTAGAAATTTAGACTAGACCAGATGCTGCATTTGATATGTTATATACAGCTCTGTTTGCTTTACAAAAGGCCTGTTGCTGTGGGAGTATCCAAAAATGATTTCTGAGTGAGGGGAAAAAACTCTGATTAGATTATTGAGTTCTATCAGGAAAAAATATGGGCTCTAGATTGGAGCTGTTAACAGTGGCACAGTTGTTTACTTAACAGGAAAAAAGAGCAGTGATATCCAGATATAAGTTTTTATGTAGATAAATTGGCATTTTAAATATTGGTACTATCTATATTATGGAATTGTAGAGTATTTTCTGACTTAATACAATTGTTTCTTGGACAAACCTAGATTGTGGTTAGGGATGATATTAAAGACTTTATTTAAACCTAAGTGTGTGGGGGAAAATACTTCTTTCAAGCTTATGTTGAAATAGCTCATGGAAAGGCATGGGTGATTTCTGAGATGTGATTTATATCTTTGTTTTAGATATTTGGAAGTTTTATACTGGTGTTAATAGAAGACCTAAGGAGCCTTATTTGGGATGCGTATCTGTCACTCCCCAATTTTATGTCTCAGAGAGACTTCACTGTTCCAGGCACTGAAAATTTTTTCTACTCTAGGAAGCTAGTTGAAGTTGACCAGTGTTGGCATGTGACCCCAGATCCATGGGCTAGTCTTGATTTAAACCCTGGTCAAGGTAACATGTTAGAACATGTTACTCTAAGCCAGAGTCGTCCAATGGAATTGTGTTAGTGCTGTCTGAGATCATAGCCATTGAACCACATGTGGCTATCGAAAGCCTGAAATACGGCTAGTGTGAATAAAGAATGGAAGTTTTAATTTAGTTTATTTAATTAAACATCAATGTGAATAGCCACTTGTAGCTACTAGGTATGATATTAGACAGCACAGCTGTAGGCTTTGAGAAACACTTTCAGACCTGGGATTATTGTAGTCACCCTGGTCTTTCTGAACAGGTCATACTCACAGTTCCAGGGCAATTATCACAACCTCAAGCCCTCAGTCTGCTCACTTGGACAGAAAAAGAATAATGGTTGTACAGTCCAGAAATCCTAGTGGGTTAAAGTTGAAAAAATCTGATATACAAAGGGCTAATGTTAAATATAGGCATCTCTGATACTGAAAGAGAGGAGAAAGTACAGACAAATAGAGTGGTACTTTGGTTCTCGCCATTAATTCATTCTGGAACTTGTGATGAGCACTGAAACTGATGAGTACCCAGTGAGGAAGCATTTTCTCTTGCGGCACAGCATTGGGACTCATACAGGTTCTAGCATGTGCAGTTAGTCCCCGAGTAAGCGTCAAGTGCTGAAACATTTTTTTCTCATCAAAATGTGACTGGTACAGGGTTTGAGGAACTGTGAAGCTGTTGTGCACTGAGATATGACAGTATTTGTAAATCCACTCTCTTCCCTATTTTATCAAGTCATATCTATGCAATGAAATAGCTCCATGTAAGTTTTCTTATCCTTTTGAAGCATTTTGTCCCCTTATATTCTCCACTGAGCAATTTAGCACACCTCTAGGTTGGGGAAGAATGCTTGGGGCTAATCACAGCAACAGAATACAGGGTGAGGCTAAAGTAGGTTTACAGTTGTAAGTATGCAAAACACAGTTTATTCTTGTGTTATTATTAATTATTGTATTACTTTCCATACAAACACTAGTTGTTTTCTGTGTGAGTGGTGTAGAATATTTATGTATGACATGAAGTGCCAAGGTCCCATCTGTGAACTCTTTGGTTATGTTATAAATCATGGAATTTCAGAGGATTCAAGGTCCCTTGGTCATGACACTAAGACCCAGGAACTGTTCTGTGTGTCTCTTTTGTTATGTGGTTGCCTTCTTGCTGGCATGAGGACCTGGGAAGTGACTGGAGTTTATAATGCTTTTGAGTTTATAAAGCTTTCAGTCTTATGTGAACCAAGAGAGTGTCAGTCGCCTATTCTCCGGTAGACACCATATAATGAATGCAATCTCCAAGAAAATTTTCCCCATTCTTGCCTTACCAGGTCAAAAAGCTCAGAGAGTTTGGAAACTGGTAGTATGTACTGGTAGTAAATACTTGGTTTGTATTTATAAATCTGAAAAGCTGAAAAATGATTATGTAGTCAATCAATCAAACTTAACATGTCTGAAAGCATGTGAATATTCACAGTGGCACTCCTCTTTAACCTTTAAAAATTTTTTAAATTTAAGCTTTGTCATCTTTTTCCAACAAGTTTGTGCAGCCTTGAGAACTTACTCTGAGTCCCCGGGTTTTCATTGTAAAAGGAAATAATGAGAGCACCCAACCCTTAGGATTGCTCTGAGGCTTAAGTTAGACCATAAGTGTGTACATTCAGCGTAGTGCATGGACCACAAAAATTACTTTATAAATTGTAGCTGCTGTTATTGATGCTACTGCTGTTGCATATCATAATGATTTTATATATATATGTATATACATATACATATACATATATATATAATTATATATACATATTATATATAATTATATACTATATTATATATATAATGCAGTCTATAGTATATAGTCTATAGTATACAATTATATACTATATAATATATAGTTATGATTATATATTATATACATATAATATATATATACATATTATATATATATATACACATATATGTATAATAAAATACAGTATTGTAAATTCAAATATACAAGGGCCTAGAGGTTCTACTGGTAAAGAAATATTTAGGTAGGATTTTTTTCCCAGCCTGAGGATTCTTTTGCAATGCACATCAATTTCCACTAATTTCACTTGTTTTGTAAATTAAGAGTTTTTAACCAGATGTTCTGAAAGCTGGGCACACCCTTACCTCTCAAAAATGGCTCTTTAAAATGAACCAGATGGTTTATTGTGACATTAAATAAGCATATCTTTTAAGGTGTTGTCCAATTATACAAAATCTTGCTCTAATGACTTAAAAATACTTATGGTAATTTTCTTTTTATTGATCGCCTTCCCTGTATGCTGGAATAAACTCATGACAAATTACACACTCTTGTTGAACCAACAGTACTCAGTGTTTTAGTTATAGAAAGATAAAAGTACCTCTAATTTATTAAGTTGAAGTATTAGGATTACTAAAATATACTTACTTAAGAAAGATCACATACTATGTATTTTCATATTTAATTAACATTCTAAATTATCAACATTGGGTATCTGCAGTGTTTGGATTAATTAGATTAACTCTTTCAGTCATTCACTCATTTAAAGCAATATTTTGGCGAAGATTTAATTAATTTGACCTATTTCATTTAGGAAGTTGGATTCTGATTATGAGAATTATCTGAAAAAAAAATGCTTCTCTTTTTGGGTCTAAGGATGTATTTAAATTTAGAGTGAAATCTATTCCTTGGCCTCAGGGTGCCTGTGCATTAATGCAGAAAATGATGTTAGGATAAAGTCTTGAACAATTAGGGGTAAGTATCTAAAACTCAATTAACCTTTAGCAGTTCACTCCACAGCAGTAACATGCTCTCATTTTCACTGCTGTGGGATTAAGTGGATTCTTCATCATTGCACAACCAAAGACGAAAGTCAAACCCTGCAAGACCATTTTTAGCCAGGTCACATGAATAATTCTCCAAGGATTTGGTATGTGTACCACCTATGTAATTTGTAGTGTTTTTAATAGGTTACATTCTCTTCCTGTTAATGCTTTATTTTTATGAATCCATGTTAAATCTATCTTCAAGTTACTTTGTGATAATGAAATGAACTTCTCAACTTGGTCCTTAAGGCCCAGATTTACATAATAATCACTGTAATTCCTGCATTACTTGCACAGCCAGTGTGTATGGAGGTCAGGCATTGCTAACAATATTCAAAGACATTTTTCATTTTCCAGAAGAAAGCAGAAAAGCATAATGTCATACCTATCTTGAAATCACCTTAAAAGTAAATAATTTTATCATATTAGTTTGACATGTTAAGTCTGTATAGGTTGTTCTGTACTTTTAACAAACATTTTATTTGTTTAAATTATTGCTGAAAAATAATGGGACTTGGCAGAAATTCCCTAGTATTTCAACCTTAAAATGATTCAATGTCTATAGACCTGTCTTATGAGACAAGAAAAGTGTCACAAGTGCCCCGATGGTCTTGGTTTGTAAGCTTTATCTGCTAGGCCTCTGAAAAGATAAGCATATACCAGACTAAGAAAACTTAGACACAAGTTATAATTTTATGCTTCCCTATAACTCTTCATAATGAACGTATTTGGGTCAACACTATGGGTTTTTATAACAATGATCCTCACATTGCTTCATTTGTATCAAAACACTGATGCAGTCAACTGTCCTTTTATATATTGAAATCGTTCACTAATTGCGTTAAACATTAATCCATGAATTTATGTAACACATATAGATTAATCAGTTTTTATGTGTTTTCCATCCCCAACCCATATTCTCTTGGATTTAGTCTTAACCCGATGAATTTCAGGATTAGAGGGGAAGGGTTCACACCAATGTCATCTATTAAAAATTCTAAATGGAAGTACTTTGGCTCTTTCTGTTGCATGCACTTGAACTGTTCTCATCTTAATGGTTCTTCCCAGGATGAGCTATACATGCGTCTCTTGGGGACCGCTTTCCATATTTTTATTTTAGTTGCTTGTGTACTTTTCCAACTTTGAACACAGACTGTGTGTTCTGGGATGCAGGATACTATAGACATAAAGGGCAGACCTATGTGTGGAGAGATGTGTAAAGGGATAGGTGGGCAAGCCAGCTGAAGAATGAACAAACTAAGCATATTTCCCAGTGAATTATAACCACCATTCTTCTCTGGAATTCATATTTTCATACGTGCTGTATACTTGTCTTTATCACTATTCCCACTGGGGTTATTAAAATAATATACTGCATACTGTATTATGCCTATATATATATATATATTTTCATATTCAAACTTGACTTAGAATAATTAGTGAACATTTGCCTCTGGAGAGGTTAGCATATTTAAAAGGATTTAAGAAAATTAGCCTCCATAATCTAAAGATAATGTGTTTATTTAAACTAAGGAGGGACAGCTTCTTTGAGTCAACTCTCTCATACCATCCTAAGGTAAATTGTGAATTTGCTTCACATTGAACTTTTTCTTTTTCAGAGATGTGTCATCATTTTCACAGCCAGAACAGATTTTAGAGCAAAAGAGGAGGCTTTTCTGAAGGCAGCTGTGTTCGTGTGTGTGGGGAGCTTGTAAACAGCTAGTGTTTCAATTTTCTTCCATCCACCTTTGGTATTCATATAACCGAAAGTTTAACATCTGATATTATATGATTAAAATAATGAAAAGTTTTCTTTAAATGTTAAGTCCCTCCATCCACAGCTCTCTAAGTAGGCACTGTGTGTCTGGTGTGGAATACCATGGTGGGATCAAGACAGTCTTGATAGTTTAGTGGAGAGGATGGTTGTTAAACAGGTAGTTATAAACACTACATAACTACAAATGTGCATAGTACTGGAAAGAAGACACGAAGAATGCTAATGAAATTAAAAAACAGCTTTGTCTGCTATTGGGTGTTGTAATCACTAGCCACATGTGGCTGTTTACATTTAAATTAATTTTGTTTAATTTTAATTTAAATGTATTTAATTTCATTCAAAGTAAATAAAATTTAAAATCACTCCTTAGTCATCCTACCATATGTCAAGTGCTCCATAATCATGTGTGCCATGTAGGACCATGCAGAGCTAGAATGCTTCTGTCACGCAGGGAGTTCTTTTGGGCAGCACCGCAGCTGTAGGTTCCGAGAGGATCTCTCTGCAGAACAGATGTGTTAACTTAGATATGATATCTGAGCAGTCACTGACCCAGTGGAAATTTGAGATAGAAACGAGAACAGTCCTGGCAGAGGAAAGCTCTAGCAAATGGAAGTAAACTTGGATTAAACTTAAGCTGTTGTGTTCACAGAATGGAATTGCCACTGTTCCACGCGTGACTGTTTTCAAATGGTATAAGAGTATTGATACTCTCAACACTACTGTAACTGTGCAAAATCCAGTCTTATTAGGCTTCTGTGTAAGGATGGTGGTGCATTCAAGCAATAATGAACCTGGCATCCAAAATAATTGAAAAACATTTAAAATCTTTACTAGTTTTTTTTTTTTTTGCATAAAAGAACACAAAATTCTTTCATTATATAAAGTGAAGTCTTTTACCATTTCTCTCCCTTCTTTTACCATCACACGCCACTGCTACTCTGAAAGTCTCTCCTTTCTTCTTCCAGAATCTCAAATGTCTTATACATCTTCTCTAATTTGATTATCATGTTCAGTAATTTTTCCTGTTTCTCATTTTTAACTTTTCCTGATATCCTTTTATCTGGTTATTGGACAATAGTTTATAGAGTGAGCAGCAAACACTCCTCCTTAATAGACTTTTTTAAAAAGGCACCGCCTCGCAGCTAATACCACATCTCAACATTGAGGAAACATTCTAAATGCTTATGGGAAAACTGATTATGCTATTAGATCTTGACTTTGGGATCCATAGGTTTTAGAATCAAGGGGTTATTTCAATATGCATATTTTTAGCTTCATGCTAAAAATGCCATTATTTTGCCTAAGAAGCTAATCTAGTGAGTAGGTTTGTTTACTTTTTTATGTTCTTAACACATTGGAGGTAAGAAAGCTAGGATGGAAGATCCCACTGGTGATAACTTTCAGTTTCCGAAGTCTGTTATTATAACTCACATGGACATGATTATTTTTTAAATTAAAGATACGCTATCACTAAATTTAATATTTTTATTCCAGTTTAATTGTGTAGAGTAAGATTGAGTAAAACCTTATGGAATTGGATTAGCAAGGGAGCAAGTTAATTTTGATTCAGTAGAGTGATCAACTACAGAGGTTGGCAGAAGTAGATTTACAGTTGTGAGCATGTGAAACAGTTTATTCTTGTATTATTATTAATTTATTAACTATTGTATTATTTTCCATACAAACAACTATAAACTTATTTTTGCCCACCCCTGTATTGTTGAATAAATAGGGACTTTTTTACTTTTAATTGTATAAAAGTAAATCAGGACTGTGTTGTCTGGCAAATATTCTTTCTTTTTATTCCCTCACCTAAGGACTTTTATTCATTGCTTTTTTAGAGAGAGAGGAAGAAGAGGTAGGGGCAGGTAGAGAGAGAGACAGAAAGGTATCACTGTGAAAGAGAAACATCGACCAGTTGCCTCCTGCATGCACCCCAACTGGGACTTGAACGCTCAGCCCAGGCATGTGCCCTGACCTGGGATCCAACCTGCAACCTCCCGGGGTGTACAGGATGATGCTCCAGCTAGCTAAGCCATGGTGACCAGGGTACAAACATTCTTAATAGGTCTTTTTAAATGATTAGCTAAGAATTGTTTATAATGAAATTACTGGTATAAGTTGTCCTTTTGTTAAGTTCCTAAAAGATTTGAGATTGATGGAAATATTTGCTGGCTTCAGTATCAAGAAGGGTCACATTTTGTTTATGGTAATGTGTATGAAAAAATAATTAAAAGTTATGAGCACATTACAGTATCACATATATTTCAAGAGGAAGCAAAATCATGAATTTTTCAAAAACTTGGTGTTAAAATCCTAATAAGTGTAGTCACCATGTACTGTAAATTCTACCTTCTGTAAGGCTTATATACTCTCCTTCCTGAATCACCAGAATCACTTGTCTAGACAATGAACTCCTAATTAACCTTTCTGCTTCCAGCTCTACTGCCTTTAACCTATTCTCACTTGGCCTCCAGAGCTGCTTGCACCAGAAGTTTGAAATAAGAGATTTAGGGAGGACAATTTGGTTAGAGGTTCAAAGCCGGGGGAGTTCCATTAAAGCTGTCCTTGCTTTCCTTGGGTTGCTTATTTTCTGCAATGTGTCTCCCGTCATTAACAGACACTAAGGGGTAATTACTGTCTTCCCCACTATCACCAAGAAGTGCAAGGTCTCTCCACTGAGCCAAGAGGATGGGTTGAAACTCTTAACCTAATCATGCCCATTTCCTGCTTTAAAAACCTTTGATGGCTTTCCACTGCTTTTAGCATGAAGTTCTAAAGCATCAATGTGGCTTTTGAGTTCCTATGATGGTGGCCCTGCTTATTTGCTGACTAATCTGCCTATACTGCAACCACACTGGCCCTGTCTTTGTTTCCTCAAGCATGGTAAGCTTCTTTCTCTTTGATTCTCCCTGTCTATCTGGAATTTCACTGAGTCCTCCTCATTCTTTAGGTCTCAAGTTAAATGCTATTTTCTCTGGTCATCCTTCTCTGATCCCATCCTCGCCCACTGTTTCCACCCACAGATGAGACTGGATCTGCCCCATCACCTCCCTCATGGCTATGATCATAATTGTAACCATATCACTATAAGCTTAACTATAGAATTAATATCTACCTTCTCTGCTGGACTAGAAGCTCTTGGAGGCAAGGGTAGGGCCTAAACAGTTTATATTAGTAACCCTAGCAGACAAGGCTACATCAGGCCCATAAAAGGCATTTACTAAATATTTGTTGAACAAATAAGCTTGATGCGATTTTGGAGACACTTGTAAATTTTGACTTGATAGATTGTAGAACGGAAACAAGTTCTTCTCTATTTGATTATGGAACCCAACACCAGCAAATTAAATTCTTCTCTATTGACTTAAATCTTTGTAACCAGCCTGTGTCATTTGATTTCCACTCCAAATGTACTGAATTCAATATCAAAAGAAACTTTAATTTCAGAGGAAGTGCACTGATCATATCACCCACCAAATGTATTTTTAAAAAGTCTGTGGAAAACCAGGAGCCACAATAAGGAAGAAATAAAAGACATTCTAATGCATATTGAGAACTGAAGATAAAAGATGCAGTTTGTCAAAAAGAGTTTAATGGGTATTGAGGAAGATGTCACTAAGTTCATGCAAGTTTTTGGTCAGGAAGCCAAGAGCTTTGGGTTGTTTATTCATTGAAGTGGGTGGACCTGAATTTGTTTTTGTGACTCTTGGTCTTGGAACAATAATTTAGAATCCAGGTGTGAGCATGTGTTAGAGGTAGAGGGAGGGATGGAGGGAGGGAAAGAAGACCAAGAAGAGAAAAGTAAAATGAGATAGAGAGAAGCAAAGGAACCCATGGCATTAAGTCTATCCTTTGACATGATGTTCTAAATAGTCATGTTACGATGTGTCACAATCACAGATTAATCTTCCACTAGGGTTCTGTGCCATGCTAACAGGTGTTTGTGAGGCAATGAAAGAGCTGGTGGTGCAGGGGTGGTGGCCTCTGCTTAGGTGAGTGTGGAAGATTGTTTTAAATAAAACTTGGTGGGTCTTTTAATTTTTATACTTTTCAATGAAAAAGTGGAATATTCAGCATTTCCTAGGCTTGCTGGGCTGGAAAACATCATTTCCAGGACCCAAGAACCAACACACATCTACACTAACAGTTCTGTTCAGATAACATTTGGGTAAAACTAGAGAAAGCATTCGAGCCATCCTAGACCTGCCTCCACCAGGCAGTGACCTAAATAACAAACACACCTCCCCTTGGTAACCCTTTCATAAGCTCAAAGACCTTCCAGAATAAAAATACAGGTGTTGTGACTAGTAGGGCCTTGCCATTTTTTACATAATCATGAGAATTCTATTGTGAAGATAAATTAGATGTTTGATGGGATATATATAGAAACCTACCTTTAATTGACCTGCTAGGTAAATATTTTAAGTTAAAAAAATATGGTTAAATCAAGATTAAGTTCACAAATAACCAGTCATTACTCTTCATCCCCCCTCACTACTCCTACCCTGCTCCTCCCTTTGCAAATGGCCAAAAAATAATTTGTGAATGTTCATCTATCTGAGTGGGTTTTTAGAAAAATGCATTTCAGAAATACTGTTGCAATTTTATTGTATTTTGTAAATTAAGCTGTAGAAGAGAATGATAACTTTAATATTAGAAATAATTATTACTTTTCATTTGAGTAAGATTGAAAAATAAAAGGAAGGGCCCTGTAGCAACTGCTACATCTCCTTAGTTAAAAACTGCCACTTACAAAGACACAGTCTGTGTACCGCTAGTCACATTGGGCTGCTTTCATTTATTCTTCCCTGTTTCCTTTGAGAAGGTTTACTGTGCTAAGAAATGCATTTTTAATAGAGATTTCATTATGAAGCATGACTTCTGTTTTCCTCACAAATGGTTCTAATACTGTTTTGATTTGAATTCTGGAATGCCAAAGCTTGAAGCAGTGTTCAAAACAGTCTAGTCTTCTCTCTGGACAGAAAGCTAGTGTCAGAGGCAAGAGTAGGACCTGGGTCTTCTTTCAGAGAGTTTTGAGGTGCTTCTCCTTCCTCTCTGCCTCCAGGTTGCCTCTTCTGTGTAAGGCGGAAATAACACCCACCTCACACAGGGCTACCCTGAGATGAAATGAGAAAAGACGTGGGAAACACTCAACATGCTACTTCATACATAGTGAATGCTCGTTAAATAAATTAATATTGTTAGCATCATCAGCTATTCAGTTATTTATATTGACCATCTATGGGCTTTGGAAAAGGCATCTGTCCTCATGGTGTGGGTCCATCCCAAGCTCTTCATGTTGCCCCTGGAACTAGATCTGTCACAAACAGTGTACAATAACATGGTCCCCTAGAACAGTACATTCCATGGTTTTTGCCTTTATAAAATGGGTGGAACACTGAGAGAAAAGCTTGAGGTTAAAAAAAAAAAAGGAACCTAATTTCCTAAAGGTACTCATTTGAGCAGATTCAAACTCTTAGGTTCCCAGTTCAGATATTTTAAAATAATTATTGAAAAGTCAAAATTACTTTCCAGAGAACTACCATAAGATGGGCAAAAAAAGGTAACACCTGTTAGCTCTAGATTGTTTTGGTTTAGGAAAAAAAGTATAATTGTATACTATATCTTTATCTCTACCTACATTCTTACCTATGTATACAAAAAATGGAATTTATTTATAAAAATTGTGTATTCAGTCTTACATGTTTAAACTTCAGTCACCTTCAAAGTACTCTCTATTTAATGCAATACACCAATCAAGACTTTTCCACTGCTCAAACCATTTTTGAGCTTGTTGATTTTGATGCCTTTTAGTGCTTCTGCTGTTTTTTGTTTCACCTCTTCCACATCAGTAAATTGTTTCCTTTGAGGACTATTTTTCATCCAGGGAAACAAAAACAAGTTGCTCAGAGAAAGATTGGGTAAATAGGGAGGGTAGGGCATGGGGGTCATACTATTTATTGGTCAAAAACTGCTGAACACTCAGGGCATTGTAAATGCACTTGTAAATTACCCATCAGGAAATGGGCCAATCCATTGAAAGAGTCCTCAAAAAAAAAAAAAAATCACTGCAGCTGAATGTATCCTCTTACAGCAATACCAGCTGGTACACTAATAGAGGTAGGTTCTGAGAACACTCACCTAGCAGGGGAAGCCTGTACTGCAAGGGGCCTGCCCAACAAAAGATAATTCCGGATTTTTGGGGGTCTCCCCTTGTATATGTGTTGAGCTAAAGATCACATAGAATTGAAACCCAGTTCAGTCATATTTTAGAGAAACAAGAAAAGAATATATAGGCTAGAGGTAGAGACTCTAGTCATGAGAACAACTCAGTGGTTTTTCTGTGTTTTAAAGAGCCAGTTGTCATACTGCTGTTCATTTCAACAGCTTCAGCCACAGCCAGTGGGTCACATTCCACCCTTCAGAGTTGTGATGTGTAGCAGTTGCAGTATTCCTTCTGTGCTTTAATGGAACTCAATTATTTTTCTGTAAGTCATCCATCTGTCACCCAGTGTTTATTGGAGGTGCCCTGTGGGTGAAGCACTGTGCTAGGTCATGGGTGAATGAAGATAGTGAGTGAAGATACATTTGTTACACTTCTCTTTTATAAGGTGTTTGCAGTCTAGTAGGGGACTGGCTGGTCATTTCAAATGTTGAATAGTTAAGGAAATGGATCAGGACAAAGCAGAATAGAAGAAGCAGGCTACTCTACCTTAGGAGCTCAGCTCGGAGGAGAAAAGGTTTGATTTGAGTCTCAGAGACAAGTAGGAGTTTAATCTCAGGCAGATAGCCTGGCTTGTTCAAACTGTTGAGGTTCTAAAACTTCATGATCCATTCAAGCAACTCCAACCAGTTTGATGTGGCCAGAGTGTCAATGATCACAGAGGAGACTGGGGCCTAGGCAGGAGAGACGGGAGGCAACAAAAGCATTGTGAACTTTATTCTGGAGATGTTTGGGATTAGTGGTGGGTTTTAAAATAGGGAATGAAGAGGCCAAGTTGGTGTTGTAAGAAGAGCACTCAGGAGCTCTGTTGCAGCTAGATTGAAGAGTGGAAACCAGTTTGAAGGCTGTGGAAATAGATTTTGTGAGCAATGAAAAAAATCTTGCACTGGAGCAAAGATAGAAACAAGAGGACAAACTTAAGTATAATTAAAGCTGGTAATGACTGGGGCTTCATGCTTAGTGATGGGTTGGATAGATGAGAGGGCGAATGAGAGAAAAGGCAGGGAATCTCCTGTCCAGTGGACTGGTGTCCACTTTCAGACAACAAGCTGCATAATGTGGCCAGAATGGAGAGTCGGGAGAAGGTACAGGAGAATCACAATCTAGAAGGTACAGACTTGTGCGGGGATAGAAAGAATTCTGTTTTGGGGGTGTTGCATTCAAGGTGGATATATAGGTGGATAATTATTTAAACTTAGGGGGGGTTGATCTTGAAATGTTGATATGGGCATCTTTAGTGAATTGATGCTCATGAAAGTCCTGGGAGGAGAGAATTTCTACAGGAGTTTCAGGAGAAAAACACTCCCAGCAAAATTAATTAGTACCTGAGAGAGTATGGAGAGGAAATCTATTTTTAACTCAGCTTTTTGACCTGGTTTCTTTGCTTGACCTCTAGTTCTAACTGACTTGGGCCTCAGAAAACATGAAATCATTTTGAATCTTGGCCAAATACGTTGTTAATTCAAGCATATATTCATAAACGTAATGTTTGTGACTTAAGTTTTCCTGATGGCTCTTTCTTTAATGTACTATGAAAAAATTGACAGTGTGTATAAGGAGTGAAGGTTCCAAAGCTCTCTAACACAGGCGGCGAGTTACTTACTGTCATAGCAGGCACTTTTCTTTATTAGGACAATACAGATAAGTTACAAATGTCCTTTTTTATGTAGTTTAGAAATTATTGGTAATATGGTTAATCTCGACTGCTTTTTTCTGGGGCTTAAAGATGTTCTCTAAAATACTCTTGAGCCTGTTTTCTTATTGTTTACCTTGATTAGCATTTCAGTTGAGCAGTATTCTCTGGAAGGTCATCAATCAAAATAAACATGAGTAGCTAGCTGATGGACTGCCTACTAATTTAATATTAAGATTGAGTGTCAATTTCTGTTTCAACCATGACAAAGTAACTGGCACAACTTAGTATAGCTCAGTAAACAACTATAAAACTGGACAAAGTATATAAAGTAACTGATTTTAGGTGTTGGAAAACGGCCAGCATAGGTCTGATCCTTGGAAAGAGGGGAACACACAGGATTTCCTGATGTTGACATAGGGAAGGGGGGCCACAGCAGAGAGCTCTCTGTTGTGGTCTCACTAAACTAAGGTATTTGAGTTTCAAGTTCAGAGCTGCTTCAGTGGCAAAAAGTTGACAGTACTGGCAAAGAGGAAGAAGTGCAGAATGGGATGCATAGTGAGAGTCGTGGGGGTTCCCTTTATGTTACTGGCTGAGGAATGTGCTGTGCATGCCCAGAGAGGAACTCTATAGGACATAGCATGGAGAAGCTTCCTCGGGAGTGACTGCTTCACAGAGATTTCAAAGGCCATATAATGCTGAGAGATGTTGGGGTCCTATTTGGCCTTATCCCAGTAGAACAGTCTTGCTGAACTTTGCAGGAACTTGGTTAAGCATATAGAAGGGTCATAATTTAGGAGTAAGAATCACAATCTAGAATGAGGGCCATGTCCTTAGAACTAAGAATAAGACCACATAGACCTGTTCTAAAAGAGTATAAAAACAAGCCTGACAGGATCAAGAGGCTCTGTCAACAATTTAATTGACTGCTAGAACAATGATACCTCTCAGGGAAAAAAAAGATCATCCAGCTACCTTGCAGCGTTTCGTGTGCAATTATGACAGTGAAGCAGCAGGAAGATATGCTATCCAGTCGGTTGCTGGGAAACAGATGTCAAGATGATCATGATATTGGTGTTAGCTTAGAGATTATAACACTGTCCGAGAACTTAAAGGAAGTGTTAGACATAGTGCATGAACAGATGGGTAATTTCACTGCAGAAATGCTAACTGTCTAAAGAATCAAATGAAAATACTAGGCAATTCTATATAGACAAAGTGCAAAGGCTGAAATGAAAAATGTAATAGATGGGAATAGCAGCCATTAAACTCTGCATGATAAGAGGTAAGTGTACTTAAAGCCATCTAAATAGAAATTACTCAAGCTAAAGAACTGTGAGTAAAAAGAGTGAAAAACTTATGAATTATTTTGAGTTGGATCATAGACTTAAATGTAAAAGTTAAAATCGTAAAGCTTCTGGAACAAAATGTAGAAAATATCTTAGACACCTTGGTATAGATGGAGATTTCTTAGCAAACAAAAAAGCACTAAGTTACAGAAGAAAACTCTTGATAAATTGCACTTCATTAAAATTAAAAACTCATCAAAAGACTCAGTTAAAAAATGAAAAGGCAAGCTACTGTCTGGAAGAAAATACTTGTACACCTGTCTAACAAAGGATATATATGTGTGTGTGTGTGTGTGTGTGTGTGTGATGAAACTCTTATATTTTAATAACAAAGAAACAATCCAGTTTACACAGAGCAGAAAATTTCAATAGACATTACCCGCATATATATATATGTGTGTGTGTGTATATACATTTATATATGACCACTGATCCCATTAAAAGGTGTCCAATATCATTAGTTATGAAAATGTAAAGAAAAAAAACAGAGTAAGATACCACTTTCTACCCATTTGGACAATCATAATTAAAAGTCTGGGTGAGTGAGGATATAGAGTAACAGAAATTCTTACTCATTGCTGATGAGAATATAAAATGATACAAACACTATGGAAAATAGTTTCAGTTTCTTGCAAAGTTAAACATATACCTTAGCATGCAGCATTGTTGCTTTCTCTGGTATTTACCCAAGAAAGATGAAAACCTTATATCCACAAAAATTTTCTAGACCAATGTTCAAAGTAACATTATTCAGAAAGGTCTTTAACTGGAAATAATTCGAATGCCCTTTGAGAGAATAATAAAAACAAATTGTTGGGCATTCATTTGTATAATGGAATATTATTTAGTCATAAAAAGTGTTACTACTGATAAATGCAAAATTATGGATGAATCTTTAATATTTGAATAAGCCAGACACAAAAGAGTACATGTTATATGATTACATTTATATTAATATCAAGAAAAGACAAAACTTAGCGATGATGATGGAAATCAGATCAGCAAGTGCTTATGGACTCAATGGAGGTGACTGGAAGGGGGCGCTGGAGAGCTTCCTCAGGTGATGGAACTACACTGTAATTTGAATAGGGGCTTGCTTTTATGTGTATATACATTTGTCAAAATTTGCCCATTATAAAATCTTTCACTGCATGTAACTTTTACCTCAATTATTTAAAAGATTGAATTTTTAAAAATAATAACCATGAAATAATCTATTTAAATTGCTAATTATAATTTTGTGTAATAAATCAAGGTAGGTTTGGTCATAAATGTATCAAGTGTTTTAAATTCATCAGATGTGTTTTAGCTAAGGATACAGTCTAGCAGGATGTATTTGTTGTTTCATAATTTGGTTTGGATTTTTCCTACCTCTCATGTTTTTTTAGGATAAGGGTTTGCTTACAATTTCTAGTGTCTTTACAAAGGAGCAGATTAACAGAAATTTTCCTCCAATAGAAACAACTTAGTCCCTAGACAATTCACTGAAATGGAATATTCTTTGAAATCTTTTCAAATAGTACTCTGGAGGGACATTGAGGAACGTTAGCTCTTTTATCCCTTGGAACTGGATACTGATTGAGAAACAGACCCTGGATAATTGAAGTCATTTATCTGGGAGCTGAATGTCCAGGCAGGAATAGAACCTGAATTAATTGAAAGGAATTGATGATACCCATTAAGAACACTGATCCACTGAGAATGGAAACGAACGGGCCCGTCCAGGGTCTACCAGCATTTAGCATTGTTAAGGGAAGATTGAGTTCATTTTATAGAGTAGTACTCTGGCGATGAGGATCAGTGATAATGGACTAACACAAAAATCTCTCCTTTTCTTCTCCCTCACTGTCCTCAGAGGGCAAATAGAATGGGGCACAGAAGAATCACAAGCTGAACTGCTATGCGGATATTTTCACTTAGCATGTGTATAGCTTTGGCCTACATGAGTAGTCAGCATGATGTAATAGGAAGAACATGAGATAGGTGTCAGAGTTGCATAACTGTGACCTTTGGCAAGTTCCTTAGCCTTCCTGACTTTTGTCTTCAAAGGTTGCTGTAGAAAGGAGTTAGATATCATGCAAAAACTGCTTAGCATATGGTATGTTAACTGAACATAGCCCTTTCCTCCTTTTACAAAAACGTAGTTGTATACAAGAGAGTGATTCACTGGGTGGTATGTCAGGGTGTGAGTACCACCTATCCCACATTCCTGGTGAGTGAGTGTGGAAACATGGCTCTCTGGACCTGGGTCTGAGACCACAGCCTCATTTGAGCCCAGACTCAAGCCTCCTACAGTTCTGGGCCCCTCCACCCAGCTCAGAGGTTAACCTACAGCTACAGGTGGCAGGAGGCCTCAGTTTACTCAGAAAGAAAGAATGGGAGACTTTCTGCCAAGATGGAGGTGTAGGTAGACACACTGTGCCTCCTCGCACGACCAAAATAAGGATATCAGCAATTTAGAAACAAAAAGCAACCAGTACCAACAGAAAATTGAACTATATGGAAGTTTGACAACCGAGGAGTTAAAGTAGACACATTCATCCTGATCGTTAGGAGGGGCAGAGTCCAGCGGCGGGCGGAGAGGGGTCCTGGCAAAGTGGTGGCTGGTGGATCCAGGGCGCACAAGGTGGCAGCTGGAGGACCCAGTGAGGCAGTGGATTGTGGAGGGTGTGACGCACAAGGCGGCTGGCGGACTGGGTGGTCCCACATTCATGCACAGATAAATCAGGTGAAACTGGGGAGCAAGACAGACTGCGCAACCCAGGGTCACAACACGTGGGAAATAAAGCCTCAAACCACCGATTGAAAACACCAGTGGGAGTTGAAGTGCCGGGAGAAACTTTCAGCCTCACAGGAAAGTTCATTGAAAAGACCCACAGGGTCCTAGAATGTACACAAACCCACTGACATTGGAATCAGCACCAGCAGGGCCCAATTTGCTTGGAGGAAGTGAGGAAAGTGACTAAAATCTGGCAGAGAGCAAAGCAAGCACCATTGTTCCCTCTCGGACCCCTCCCCCACATACAGTGTCACAACCCAGCGACGTGGGTTGCCCCAACCCGGTGAACACCTAAGACTCCACCCCTCACTACCTAACAGGCGCATCAAGACAAAAATGATGTCCCAACCAAAAGAACAGATTAAAGCTCCAGAACAAATACAACTGAATGAAGAAGAGATGGTGAACCTATCAGATGCAGAGTTCAAAACACTGATAATCAGGATGCTCACAGAAATGGTTGAATATAGTCATAAATTAGATGAAAAAATGAAGGCTATGCTAAGTGAAATAAAGAAAAATGTACAGGGAACTAACAGGGACTCAAATCAATGGTGTGGTACAGAAGGAAGAAAGAAACATTCAATCAGAAAGGAATGAAGAAAGAAGAATTCAAAAAAATGAGGAGAGGCTTAGGAACCTCCAGGACAACCTTAAACCTTCCAACTTCCAAATTATAAGGGTACAAGAAGAAGAGGAAGAGCAACAAGTGGAGAGTTATTTGAACAAATAATAAAGGAGAACTTTCCCATTCTGGCAAAGGAAATAGACTTCCAGGAAGTCCAGGAAGCTCAGAGAGTCCCAAAGAAGTCGGACCCAAGAAGGAACACACCAAGGCACATCATAATTACATTACCCAAGATTAAAGATGAGGAGAGAATCTTAAAAGCAGCAAGAGAAAAGGAGGCAGTTACCTATAAAGGAGTTCCCATCAGACTGTCAAGTGATTTCTCAAAAGAGACCTTACAGGCAAGAAGGGGCTGGGAAGAAGTATTCCAAGTCATGAAAGGAAAGGACCTACATCCAAGATTGCTCTATCCAGCAAAGTTTTCATTTAGAATGGAAGGGCAGATAAAGTGCTTCTCAGATAAGGTCAAGTTAAAGGACCTCATCATCACCAAGCCTTATTATATGAAATGTTCAAGGGACTTATCTAAGAAAAAGAAGATAAAAAAACATGTACAGTAAAATGATAGCAAACTGACAATTATTAGCAACCACATCTAAAACAAAAACAAAGGCAAACTAAGCATACAGCTAGAACAGGAACAGAACCACAGAAATGGAGATCATATGGAGGGTCAGCAACAAGGGAGTGGGATGGGGAGAGGGGGGGAAGAGACACAGAGAATAAGTAGTATACATGGTAGGTAGAAAATAGCGAGAGGGCAAGAATAGCATGGGAAATGTAGAAACTAAAGAACTTATAAGAATGACACATGGACATCAACTAAAGGGGATGAACGTGGGTAGGAGGGGGTTTGCAGGGTCAGAGGGGAGTGAAGGGGGTGGAAATGGGACAACTGTAATAGCATAATCAATAAAATATATTTTAAAAAAGAGAGTGATCCATTGTGTTTTTCAAGGACTCATTTTCTGAAATGGAAATAAATCATGGAAAGCAATAGTCATTCTTTGGCAGGCAAATAGTTGCCATATTATTATGTTTTACTTAGAATACCAGTGCTTTGGTCATTAAGGGGAAGCAAATGATTTGTAAATTCTAAATACCCTTCAAAGAGGCATTAGCATCTACGAATGTTGCATGCTGCATGGACTAAGCTGTTAATCAGGTGTGGTTTATTGCCATGTATTTTTCATGAGAGGAGGAAAAGAGTTCCACAGTGATCGTGATTGAGAGCTAGTTATAGTCAGTTACTAAACATCCAAACCCAAATCATTTAAAAATCCTTTACTAGGAATTGACTTTCTGAGCAACCATTTTGTAGTAATAGTTCTGCAGAGTGAGAAGAGGTGTTAAATCTTTGGAAGTCTGCATGTGAGTATTAGATAATGTGCTCTGCAGGAGATCGCCTCCTAAGTTCTAAGAACAGAAGGGGTCTGTAACAGCAATAGTCTTCTTTGGAAATAACTAGATGAGAAATGAATCATGTGTGAAAGAAGAAGATATTATTACACAACAGAAGAGTAAGTTGTTTTTAATGAATCATTATGCTATTTAGGTGAGTTCAAATCAGTTATTTTAATGCTGTATATGTAATATATGTATTAAATATATATATGGTTTTAAGATCTTTCTCCAAAAAGTGAACTGTATTAGAATTTAAAACTCAGTAACTGATTGCCCTGGCCAAGTGCCTCAGTTAGTTGGAGCATCATGTCATACACCGAAAGGTTCAAGTTCAGTTCCAGTCCAGGAACATACTTTGGCTGCAGTTTGATTCCAGGTGGGGGTGTGCATCGGAGGCAACAAATTAACGTTTCTCTCTGACATGTCGTTTCTTTCTCTCTCTCTCTCTTTCCTTCCATTCCTCCCTCTCTCCCTTCCTATCTCTCTCAAATCAATAAACATATCCTTGGATTAGGATTTTTTAAAAAAATCAGTAACTGATGAACTACTGAAAAAAAATAACCTTCATTTTTCTAGGATATATCATATACTTATTCAGTAAATTAGGTTATTAAAGAAAACATGTAACCTACAAACTTAGACTCAAAGCATATCTTCTTGTTTGACTCCTCCATATGTGTTTTTAAAGATTTTATTTTTTAAATGTTTTGAGAGATGGAAAAAGAGGGAGAAAGAGAGGGAGAGAAACATGGATGTGACAGAGAAACATTCATTGGTTGCCTTTTGCTCAAACCCCAACAGGGGACCAAACCTGCCACCCAGGCATGTGCCCTGACTGGGAATTGAACTGGTGACCTTTTGCCTTGTGGGACGATACCCAACCAACTGAGCCAAACCAGTCAGGGCCCCCATGTGTTTTTGTTTGTTTGTTTGTTTGTTTTGTTCTTTAAATAAATAGTAAATATATGTTGGATTTTGTTTGCCAGAAAGATCCTAATTTCAAAACTCTTAGTATTAATATTTCATGCTGTGGTTAGAGATGTGTAGTCTTCTGTTGCTGAATGGATTGCTGGTAATAGTTGATTTGATGGGAAGAACTGAATAAATACATGTATCACAGCAATGTAGTCATTCAGTCATTCAGTGCTCATTTATTTTTCTCTACTAAGTACCACGTGTAGTGGTAGATGCCGAGACTTGGCTACTCCCCACATGTGTACAGTATAATGGTTGTCACAGGTGTGGATGTCAGTAGAGTACGGCAGAAGCAGCCTCTAGTTCTGCGCGTGGTGGGATCCAAAGAGGTTTGATCAAAAGAACTGCCTTGAGACATCATAAAGAATGAGTAGAATTCCCCAGCAAAAGGAGTGGGGAAGTCTTCCACTTAGAAGCAGCATGGCATGTACAGACACAGAGCTGTAGATAGAAAAGCATGGAAAGTTTGGAGAACAGAGGTTGTATGGTGTTCCTAGACCAAAGCATTCTTTTGAAGGCTGGGTCAGTCAAGGCTCAACAAGAAACATGTGGCATGTTCAAATCAGGATAAGTTGATTAGTTTTTTTTTAAATGGGACTATTTATAAGGTTGTGGAGTGGATGTAGGGGAACCTATACACAGGAAAATGTATAAATTAGAATTACTGATTGTAGAGCTGTTATCACTCCTTTGCCTAAATTTTCTAGAGGAGAGAGCTGAGATATAACCACTAAGGAGAGCTGTGGAGAGGACACACCTTGAGGAAGCTTGATGCAGGTGACTTTGAAGGAACAAGAGGAATAAATATCCAAACCTACTCTACTTCCTTCATGTTATCTCCTGCCTGGACTGTCTCCAGGAAAATAGTGAGCCTTTTTTATTTTTTTTTTTAGTGGCAAGTGGAATTTTGGATCCCTATCTATTTCCTTTGCATCATCTTCCCTGAGGATTTTATCCGTCACCTACCTTGCTTCTTTGATCAACATCTGCATTTGGACAAACAGCATCTTTCCATTTTGCTTCCTAAGGTTACCCAACCTGAGTATGTTGAAGAAGCTTCCTGAGAGGATGGGGTGCCTACTGAGGCATTGTTATTTATCATTATCAGTGTCGTTTAATTTTTGATTTGTCTAAAGGGTATTGGTTTTTTATTTTTTTATTTTTGCTTCTTTTGTTTTTGTTTGGGATTTCAATGGCATTTATTAAAGGTTCTTTAGGCTTTGTATGTACCCTACCCTTTTTATTCCTCATCACAGCCTTGTAAGGCAGGCAATATGATATATATTTTAATGATGAAGAAACAGACTCATGGGAGAGTTAATAAAACTGGACGTACCATTGAATAGATAAGGTGTTCAACTTGTTCACCTATGTGATAATATATTCACGTAGGATATGCCTGCCCTTTACTGCTCTCTCCCATGATTAATTTAACACTTAAATGCAGACACTGTTCAGGTGGTGACATAGCAGAGATAAGAAAGGTCCTGTTCTTATCTGTGGTGAGCACACAGCTCACACCTGGTAGTATCCTTAGTACTAGGAACAAACAAAAATGTGGTAAGAGAGATTATTTTGATCTAAAAAAGAGATTAAACTATTTTGTTGTTCCCCCTAAAAAGTTCAAACAGAAAAGCTTTCATGTTTAACATGTGTTGACCTTCCAAGTATTAAATCGCAATTTCAATCACCAGCTCAGGGCACCTGTGTCAGAGGTTTGTGCACAAGTTGGTTGAGATGCTGCACGATGCTGCAGACTTTGAGCTGACCTATATCACTTGTTTTAAGAATGGAGGGAGAGCTTTTTTTTTTTTTTTAAATGAGGTCTGGAATGAAACAGGCCCCTGGGTTTGACTCTCCTGTGAATGAGTCCATATGAGGATAGGTATGAGGTGACATTAAAACTCATTGACCTAAAAAGGACTTATCCTCCTGCTGCTCTTCGGTGTTTCTGGGGGTCAGGAGTGGTTGTGATAAGGATATTTCTACAGTTCTGCATTCAGTGTCATTGAGAATTAAAGCTTCCCTCCCCCACCCTTTCTTCGACCAGTGGAGTGCTCATGTCTATAATATTGTGTTGCTTTTTCAACTTTTATTTGTTTAATCCTCAAATTTCTACTTTCTTTATTTTGATAGCTGAGCCAATAGCTGTCCAAAGGAACTGTTAGTCATTGCCACTGCATCTTCTGTGAAGAACCTGTCCTTTGTTTGTTTGTTTGTTTTACATGTTTGGTGAAAGAAGGAGTCACTTTGTATCCTGGATAATTACTTGGTTACACACTTAATTCAGCAGTTACTCCATGGAGCAAGGTGGGGGTGTGGTCTTTTTTTCTTCCTGTTAGTTTTGTACCCTGTAAGAGGAAAAGAGTGTCCTCCACATTTTTTTTTCTGACAAACACCTCCTGTCCCTTGAAATACTGTCCAGATATAGAAACATATTTCTGAAATTTTATTCTATTTATTCTATAAAATTAGTTTTCACATTTCCATCTTTTGTTTGTAGCATTGTCCTATAATCTATCTGTTTACTTCTCCCCACTGGACTCTCAAGAATATAATTTATTCATTTTTGCATCTTTGTTACATAGTGTGGTACTTACAGTTTGGTGGATATCCAGTCACTGTTTATTGAACAAGTAAATAACTAGGTATGGGAATCAGGGAACCATTGCAGTGTGCATCACATCCATATTCTGAAAAGATAACCCTGGCATGGGATGCTGGATGAATTGGTGGGAAGGTAATCAAGGGGGTCAGAGGGAAGTCCTTTGTAAAACTTTAGACTTAGATTTGGCTCATGGTTGACAAAAGACAGATAAAGAATAGACGTGAGCATTGTGGGGGGATACAATGATGGGGCATTTGTTATGAAGGCAAGAGCTGTGGCGAAGATCAGTCAGATATCCAAGCCTGGGTCAATGATGATGCGATAGCCCTGTTGGTAAGGCAGGGCAGGTGAGAAGGGAAGCTTTTAAGAAAAAGTTGTAATTTGGTTTTGGCCACATTGATTATGAAATAAAGAATAGGCATCTGTTCTGATGGGGAAGAGAAACGATTGAGTTTGCACACCTACTCCTTATTGCTGTTATTTACTCTTTGCCTAGTTCATCAAATAGGTATTTTTGGCCACATTTTGTGAGTGTTCAAAATGAACTACAGTGAGATTGTGAATCTTGCCACAGATTAGAAAGAGACAGAATTAAAACCTAGGTCTCCTAGGCTCAAAACACCTGGGGTTTTCTATGCTCCCAGAGGATCCTTCTATGCCGAATTTATCACCTTCCCATTCAGGTTGGGTATCTAAACACTATTCATTATTTGTCCACAGAATCTTCATTCATATTGTCCCTCTCTTTGCATTCTTCCCCTTGTCCCTTCAGCCTCACTAAATTGTGTTTGTCTATTATGGGGCCAGCAAATTTGTACCTTGTCTAGACTTTCTGTGATGGCTTCCTGCCCCACCCATACTCAGCCGTTAGACTCTTCCACTGCTTAATATTTTGACTTATGCTTTTTGTGAGGGAGTGGTCAGAAATATTTAGGCTGCAAGGTCTAATATAAACTCTAAAAAGCCCAACATTCCAATAGAACTGAAGTGATAGATCTAACAGTGGGAAACTTTAAGACCTGCACGTTTGTTTTCTTTGCCCAAGGCACAGATCTATTTCCTCAGAGTGAAAGAGCCTTGAATGTCCTAATGTTTACATAATTGCTTCCCATCCCACTCTGCTAATTGCTTTAGAGGATCTCTATTACATTCTGTATCAGTGTTGGGTGGGTTTCATTGGCCTCAAATAGAAAGCCAACCCCACCCTCATGTGTACAATTCCCTTACCTGGGATCTTTGCCTATGATGCTGCTGTGCTTTGGGGGAAGGAGACAAGCAGTTCTGTGAAACTGGACTTGCCTGGAGGGTTCTGGAGTTTCAGAGTCTATCAAGATGAAGATAAGGCCCAGGTGACAGCCCCAGAACCTTAATCCCCTGCCTCCTGGATTAACAACAAATGATGTTGCTACGGAGAAGGGGGTACAGGCTGTCACAGAATTAGGAAAATATATTTTAATATTTAAAATAATAATGTATTTGGGAAATTTACTTTTCGCAGTTTTGTCATCCACGTTCCATGAAATCAAGCCAGTCTACTGAATCCTGTGAAATGGCAGTCTACTGTGTAACTTACAACCAGAGCTCCTGGGGTGCTACTTGGTACTGTGGTTCCGTCCATCTTATTTGCTGTACTTCCTGAATCCCTACTGTGTGCCCATTTGTGGCTGATAGGATTCTATCCCTGACTAAATAACCTTTTGTTTAATGCTCTATAATGTGGGCAGGCAGACTACAAACCTATTAAATGTAGTGACTATCACAACTATGTTTAACTTCTTCAATACCCATTACAGGCAAAACCAAAAAACACCCCCCCCCAAAAAAAATACTAGCCTATAATATATATTGAGCATTTACAACAACATCATTTAATTTAAATCCTCTATCAGTTCTATGAGTTACTATTATTAACTGTTAGTAATTATTATTTTGATGACACAGTTAATCTGGCTCGAGCCTGAGTGCTTGGTTGCTGTGCTGTAAATGCATGGAGCTGACAGAACAGTAAAGGAACACTGGCTGTGTAGGCCTGCCATGTGGTGTTTGTATTATTATTTGCTCCCACTTTACTTACCAGTGTTTATTGGCCTTTTTAAACTATATGCTCTGCCTAAAATTGAACTGATTTTGCTTACATTAAAATACTGTAATCTTAACATTTTTATTCCTAAGATCACACTAATACTCACTCAGTTATTCTGGTTTAGTGTGATTTACATCTTAAGAATTTAGGGAACACTGGGGAATTTTGTAGCAGAGGAGCAGAAGGAATAAAATAGTTTTCTTTCCTTCACTGCATTTCTCTTCCTCACATTTCTTTGATCTGATTATAGTCCATCCTCAGTTTCAGGTAGTGACAAGTCAAGAGAACCCAGCAATGCCTAGTGAAGGAATGAAAATTTCCTGGCAAAATACATCTCCAGTGTTAAGATCTCAAAATAGTGGAAATACTAAAAGGAAGCCCATGCTTACTTCTAAACAAACAAACAAACAAGTTCTGTCTTTAAAACATTTAATTTGATTTAAATCAAAAACATTTATTAAGTGGTTATTATGTCTAGGGTGCTGTCGAGAGTGCTGAGGGACAGTAGGGGGCTTATTAAGGTGCAGATTGCTAAACTTCATCTCCAATTTGATTCAGGAGGCTGGGGCCTCAAATTTGTGCTTCTAACATGATTCCAGTTGTTTCTGGTACTACCGTTCTGGACCACACTGTGAGAAGCATTCATCTAGTGAGAGAAGGTCAGTTCTCACATGTGAGCCGCTGTGATCAGCAGGCATTCTGAGAAGAAGGGGAAATCTTATCTAAGGACTGTTACGGCAATGTGATTCACTTTTGTGAAAATCAACAACAGACCATACTTCGAAGCTTTTGAAACATAGTAAATATGGTCTGTCTAGAAGATATCCAGCTATGCAATATGAAAAATGGAGACATTTATTGAAGAAGATACAGGAATAGTTGTACATAAGACAGTGATGCCTCAGTCCCCTTCAAAGGAGGTGCCTTGGGACCTCACACAGGTTCTCTCAATTGCCATCAGCTGCCCTGTTATATTTCCCTGAATCTCATAGCCAGTCTGAAATCTTTCCTTTCAAAGGTGATTTTAGTTTTGGGAAAAGCCGCAAGTCACAGGGCACCAAATCTGGGCTGAGTCACCCGTGTGATTTGACGTTTCACCAAGAAACTCTGCATGAGATGTGATGCATGAGCAGGCACGTTGTTGTGATGAAGCTGCCAATCACCAGTTGCCCATAGCTGTGGCCTTCTGAGTCATCTGAATAGTTTCTGCAGAGGAATGTTCAAGCTTAATGGAAAATATGATGTAGATTCATTGCTCTACTCATTCATTTTGAATGCAATGGCCACACAGTACACGTGCTCACTCAACAGAGTCTATCACCCCCACTGACTAGTACAGTGGAGTTGTCATTATTCTCACATGCACACCCCAGTCTATTCTCCTTGGCCGCCTGGTTACATTGACTTTGTGCAAACCATTCTCTTTATATTAACAATGGCTGGACTTTTTCTGGACAGACCTCGTATATCATAATGAAAATATATACTTAGAGAGAATAATATACCTAAGTATAATGTCCAGAAAATATTTTCATGTTGTACTGACCTTTCTGGCTTTCAGTGAGGGTTCATACCAACTGATCCTTAAATAGGGTGTAAAAATTTGTTGATAAATGATCACTTTATGTTGGGACCTATTAAAAGTGACCTTGGCTGGTGTTGACCTTCAGTAGACCTGATCATCTGAAGCAGCAAAAAGCTGGTTATTATTATTATTTTTTAATCATTTGAGAATGTCTGCAAAGGTTTTGGGCAAATTAAAACCTATCATGAACCAATAGACTTAAAGGGAAGAAAACTAGCCTCACACACACCTTGACTGTGTTGTGACTCTCCTCCACAATGTGGGTTCTCACCTTACTGCTTTAAGAGCTTCATTTGCTGAATGTGGCCTGCTTTCACTAGTAACTTGGGACTGATTTGGTACATGCAGAGCACACGGCCCAGCTCTGTGCACACATTTAACATCAGATGTGTGTTTTCTGCCTGAAGGGTTTGAGCCAAAGACCTAAGAGAAGTCTTCAAGGTAGAAAGTCTCTCCACGTTTAGTAAACGTGTTTGTAGGATTTAAATCTTCTGACTCAAAGTCTCTGGTTTTCTCTTATAATCCTTGTATGTAAGCCCTTGCTGATTTTCTGCTCCATAACAGGGAATGCCAGTCTCACATCAAGTACCTGATACTCAATTTTTCTTTTTGATAGCTTTCCCCCCAGTACATCAGGTCCTCTAAAGGCCTTGGAATAACATGATGGCTAGGTACCTTTAAAATAGCTTTGTATTTTACTATGGTTATCTTATAAGAAGTTTGAAAAACTGTGGCTTTGTCTTTTTTGAAAATATTGGCTTGCCATCTAAAATTCTTCTAGTTTATATTAAGGACATAAAGAATAAGGCTTCATTAATTTCCTCATTTTATTACTGCTATGGAACCTTGGCATTGGCAAGTAGAAATCAGAGCTGAACTCAATCCATTCAACAATAGAAGATGTGGTTGTCATGACACCGGGAAACACTTATGGAATATTTTCATACGTTTATTAGAAAGCTCTGCTCTATAACCTTTGTAGTGTTATTAGGGACTAATTAAGCAAATCCTGTTGGCTGGTAAATATCCCTCATACACACAATGTAAATATACAACCATAATTATAATGCAAGATTATTTCACAGTAATATTTTGGTTTCTTATAACTGTCAAGTTTTTTCTTCCTTCCTTCCTTCCTTCCTTCCTTCCTTCCTTCCTTCCTTCCTCCTTCCCTCCCGTCTTCACTTCCTCCCTCCCTTCCTTTCTTTTTAGAGAATTTTTATTAGTTTATTTGACCCAAAACTGATAATTGTCAGAAATCAAGTTCTCAAATGCTTAAGGGAATAATACTTTGCAGTTTTGTACATTTAAAATTAAGGAGGGAATGTAAGGAATATTATGTAAGGAGGTGGGAGAAAGCAAGAATAAGATTATGTGTTATCTTAAGGGTGGTGTAGTTTGAAGGGTTTGAAAAAGCATTTCAAAGATGTGTTAACCTAAACACACAGAAAATAAAGGACAGGACCTGCTTAAGGCAAGATAAATCTTATACTAAAGAAGTTATGCCCTGACAGGTGTGGCATATTTGGCTGGGTGTCATCCTGCATACTGAAGGGTTGCCAGTTCAATTTCCAGTCATGGTACATGACTGGGTTGTGGGTTTGGTCCCCATGTGGGTTGTGCGTTTGGACACATGCAGTCGGCAACTGATTGATGCTTCTCTCACATTGATGTTCCTTTCCTTCTCCTTCTCTCTTTCTTCCCCTCTTTCTAGAATCAATAAAAGAAAAAAAATAAAAAAAGTTATATGCCTAGAGCCTGACTACTCACCATGACCTGTCCAGTTAGGAATTTATGATAAGATCACCCCGTGAGGTTACTTTCCATAGAACCCCCCTTTTCATCCACAGTTAGCATCCTTCCAAAGTGACCCATTAATTTTTTAAATTATTTTTATGAAATAAGCATATTTGCTGGTTTTAATTCATTGCTGTCATTATCCTTATTGGTGCTCAAAGTTGTCTACCAGTGTGTTCTGAGCCTTTTGAGCAATCTTAGTGATCTTTGAGAGAGTGCCCTTGCTTTTTGTTTTGACACGATGTTCCACATTTTCTTTGTTCGACTTGTCAGGTTCTTTCTTCAGTACAGCGCGAATAGCACTCTTCCATGGCACAATGCTCACTTGTATTTTCTGAACTCTAATCTCACTGATGGAAGCCATTTAAACTTACCATTATACTTCTTGAGTTTGGGGGTCAATTTGATAATAACTCACTGATTAAACAAAGGCATCTTAAGAATGACAAAGATAAGGGACAATTTTCACTAAATGAAAGTACTTCTGTAATTATGCATCCTCTAAAAAATATTACAAACAACAGACAAAGGAGGTATATCTGTGAATTACAAGATAAAGAGCTTCTAAATCAATGGTCTTATATCTGTTGACATTTGTCTTCTTTGTCAAGATAGATTTTTTAAAATTTCATGGTAAAAATTGCAAGAAAAATGTATTCATATTTTCAAATAATTCGTTCTACTTGTAGACAGCTGCTACTGATTGTTTCTTTGCATGTCCATTAGTTTTAAAATCTGTTTCACTCTGGCTTTAAATTTACTTTTTTAAGTAGTATTTTTAAATTTCATTTTGACATTCCAAAAAGTGTATGTAGCCTTTGGAGTTTTCTTTTTTAATCACTTAATGGCATTTTCTTGCATTTCATTTTTTCTTTTAATAAAGCCATCTGTTTAGTAAACATGGAAAATTGATTGATATGAAACCCAAAAGTTCATAATGACAACTAAATAACAGATGACAGATTAGGTAAGAACAAGTCATTAAGTTGTCCAATAAAAGGACAGCCATCTGCACCACTAAAACAACCTTCCTATTGATGACGGCAGTAATTTGCAGACTCCCTGACAGTTAAGAATTTATAGAATAAAATGGAAAGCTTATAAATCGAAAGTAGAACTTGTTTTTTGGGTAATCAGCATAGCCATTTTATTTCAGTGTTACATGGCAAGTGAGTCAAGACTGTAACAAACCACGTGGAGAACAAATACCCATTTATTCTGCATTGCATGTGTATTTCATGCGATGCACAGAATGACTGACCTACCATCATTTTGTTGGGCTGAATTATTAACAAATGTAGAGTTTCTAATTCATTTCAGATTAAAAAGATTTGTTTCAAGATTCTTTAAGGTCCTCATCTGTAGACTAGTGATTTATAATTACAATGTAAATCTAGTGGATATATTTAAGGATAACTGATCGCAGACCCCTAGGACTGAAAGGGACCATAGAGCCATTTGTCCTTACCTTGCCAATGCAGTCTTCAAAGCTGAATCCCTTTTTGTCACTAATGAAATACCAAAGAAAACTGTTGATCCTTTTATAATATTGTTATAGGTATGTATTTAGTAGAATTAAACAGAATCAGGTATAAACAGTTAGACTTGATTAATTTGAAGGAACATGTAGCTGCTGACATTTAAAAACCAGATTGAGTGAGTTGGTTTTAATTTAGAATTGTTTTTCATATTTTCTCAATGAGCTAATTTTCTCATTAATGCTAAATTATATAAACCTTAGCTCTTTAATGTGGAACTATCACTGGAATTAAACTTGGTAAAAATGAGTTAACTGGTATTGGATTCTTTTTCTGATAACCATTTCTTTCTCTGTTTCTTCATACTCTGTGTGGCAACATCTTAATGGATGATTGTAGCATGAAGTGCTATTAAGATTAGATTGGCTTGGGGCTTTGTAGAGGATCATCCTGTGTTAGAACTAAGGGTTATTACTAAAGCTCTGTCTGTACTTAGCAGGGTATAGGAACTTTATGCCTTCCAGTCCTATGCTTTGGGTTTTGATTATTTTTGTGGACCTAATGAGTCACACTTCATGGATGTAGTAAAAGTTTATAGTAAAAATATAAAGAAAACAAGACATTGATAGATCTGCCTTTCACAGATAGCTACTAATACCATTTCAGTGTGCATGTTGTTTTGCTATGCATTTACATACATTTTAAAAATAAAACAGTAATTGTATTTTAAATAATGTTTGGTTCCCACTTCTTTCCCACTTAATATAGTATGATCATGTTACATACGTATCATTTAAAACAACTTTATTATTCATAACAAAGTAATTCACTGTATTATAAACTGTATTTGTTATGACTAGTTCTTTTTTTTATCCTCACCTGTGGACATTCTTGAGTTGCTTTTTGGAAGGAGAGAAAGGGAAGGGAGCAAATAGAGAGGGGGAAGAGAGAGAGAGAAACATCAGTATGACGGAGAAATAATGATTGGTTGCCTCCTGTGCACACCTGTACCTGGGAATTGAACCCACAACCTAGGTATGTACCCTGACTGAGAATTGAAACTTCAGACTTTCAGTGTACAGGACCACACTCCAACCAACCGAGTCACATCTGTCAGGGCTGATATGACCAGTTCTTTATTATGAAACATTTACATTACCCCAGCCAATCATTGTGATAGAAAAATTCTGGCGTATAAATCTCTGGGCATCTGATTGTTTCTTTAGAGTTCTAAGAAATTGAATAGTAAGGACAAATGCATAAAATTTGTAAGGCTTTTGCTGCATAGTACCAAATTTCTCTGTAGAAAAACTTTTGAACCTATCTGTCATCACTGGATGAATGTCCATTTCTTATACTTTTAAAAATCTCTGCAATTTTAACAGTGAATACAATGTCTTATCTTAATTTTAATTTTTGTTTATGAGCTTGCCCTGAATTTTTGTTTGTTTTTCAGCTGCTCAAATATTTCTTTACTGTGAAATGACTTTTTTCTTTGCCCATCTCATTTCTAAAGTTTACTTTACAAATTAATAATAACTAAATTCCTTTTTGTATTAAAGCTCTTATATTTGCAAAATGTCATGTTTGAGAGACAAAAAAAGCTCACTTCTTTTTTGTTTTATTAAAGCTATTATGCCAAGCAAAACTCATACTTAATAATTTATTTTCTAAATTCATTGGAGGAAGAGTAATTCAGACTGAGACTGAGCAGCCTAAGGTAGTGTGGGAAATGTCTGGCACTCGGTGTGGGTCCCTGTGCCCTCGGGGGGAGGGGGAGGGACTCCCTTTGGCAGTTTTTGGTCTGAGCCCTTTTTAATAGACTCCCTTTTCTGTTAAGTATTTAACTTGCAGTGTACTTTGGATAGTTCAAAATAATCATCCAAGCAATCAGTCTTTTACTGACCAGGCCTGGGCATCTGAGAGAGAGAGAGAGAGAGAGAGAGAGAGGGAGGGAGAGAGGGAGAGAGAGAGAGAGAACACGTCTGTCCTGGTTTATTTGGTGTTTAGGTGCTGACGACAGGAGTGAGTAGAGTGAGAGAAGATTCAGCTCCTTAGTGGATATGAATGCCATCATAGTTCAAAAAGAACAGGTTAAAGTCTCTAAAGGAGTCATAGCAGGAGTGGTAGAATAACATTAAGATCATCTTGAAGTTATTTTGGGAGGAATGATTTCAAGTTTGTCCTGTTATACCATTGAAATAAAATGCGAAGACCTGGCTTCTGTACAAATAGAAATTATTCGACTGAAAATCAAGGCTACCTGGCACACACTCAGTGGGGTTTTATGGGACTGATCTCCAAGGGAGGTGTAAGTGGAGGAGTGAATCCCTCCCCCTGGGCTGTAGGGTCGTTCTGACCAGAGGCTGCTCCCTTATTGCCTGGTCTCTAATGAAACCAGCTGTGAGGAGCCTAAGAAGAAACACTTTCAGAAAAAGCATAGGCCTTTGTATTTGATATGAGTTAATAATATTCTTATACTACTTGAAGCAATATAGGAAAAAAGTATAACTTCTGGGTATAATGGGTACCTATGATATTTCTTTCATTTTCAAGATGTGTTGGGTTGTAGAGTTTTTAGTTTCCTATTGTTCTGTATAAATCTTTTACCTTTGAAGGCCCCGCCCTAGGCTCACTGCTACCAGTTAGTGTCTCAAAGTTCTCAGGAATGTTGCCTGAATTATCCAAGCCTATTGCTGCCTCATCATAAAGTGCTTCTCTCTTAGCTTCTGTACAACCTTAGGTAATAGTGTTTATTTACTTTCTGCTTAGTATTTATTGAGACCTACTAGGCAGAAAGCACTCTTCTGCATGCTGGAAATTCAAGTCATAAAAAAAGAAAGTTGTGATTCCCCATATGAAATAGCAGTTACTCCAGTGGGTAAGACAATCACCTGAAGTGGTAATTATAGTACAGGCGTGAGGTGAAATGATTGAGGTTGCACAGGATATCAGTGAAGTAATGTGGAAGGACAGATATCAAGAAGTAAGGGCTACTCAGTTACATCTCCAGGGGTTGTAAGGGTGAGCCAGAGCTAGGGCTGAGAAGACCGGAAAATGCATGGTTTTTGCAGGGGTCTGTAAATTATTTTGTTGTATTAAGAAATAAATTGTGAGCAGGGGATGACAAAGATGACTGATCTGTTTCCTTGCCAACTGCGGGTAATGTTAAGTTCCCTAAAATAGAGGCAGGCTCGTGGATAGAGCAGGCTGACAGCTCTCAGGGCTGTGTTGGGGGGATGGAGGGACTGAGCCAAAAAGAAAAACAGAGAAAAATCTCATGGGCAGCAGTGTGGTAATTGTGGGTGGTGGGGAGGAGGGTGGAGGAGGGTAACGGGGATAAATGGTGATGGAAGGAAACGACTCGGGGTGGTGAACGCACAATATAGTACAGATGATGTGTTTGGAAATTTGTACCTGAATCCTATATAATTTTGTTAATCTTGTCACCCCAATAAATTCAATAAAAAGTGAAAAAAAAAGTTCCTTAGATTTTCAAATACCCCAGGGAAAAGTAGTATTATGGGAATTTTATAGGAATTTTTGTCTTGCTATCCTTACCGCATCATGTTGTTATCAGCTTATTACAAATAATGTTAGCTCACCCATTGTTTTTAACTGTAGTCAATAACAAGTATTTATAATGTAACTTTGAAGGAAGATAGATGGTAAAACTGCTTCTCCGTATTCCCTATGTCCTTGACCCTGCTCTTCTCCACCCCTGTTGACATATCATTAGACAAAAATCTATGTCAAAGTAAGAAAATGTCACTTTTCTTCTTTTCTGCATATGTGGTTTCTTGCCATGCTGAGAAAATGTAGAATAGAGCTACTCAAATTATGGGTCTGCTGTGCGAGAAGGAGCTGGCTTCAGTGTGTAATTGAATGCAGGGCTTCCTTCACTGAGGAAGTCTTATTATGAAAGATAAATGTCAGCCGATCTAAACAATGAGCCCAGTGAAATAATTGATTTAGATTCTGGGGCAAATTCCTTGTGTTAGTTTCCTATGACTGCATAACAAATTATGCCAAACTTAGTGGTGTGAAATAACACACATTTATCATCTTAGTTTACGTGGGTCAGAAATGTAGGCATGTCTTAGATGGGTTTTCTGCTTCAGAGCCCTCACCGGGTTGCTCTCCAGGTTTCATCTGGGGCTGTGGTCTCATCAGCCATAGGATTAGGATAGGATCCACTTCAAATTCCCTCAGGCTTTTGACAGAATTTATTTCCTCATGGCTGTAAGATTCAGGGCATCTTGCTTCTTCAAAGGCAACATGGGGGAGAGAGACTCTAGAGTCTGTGGCAATACAAAGTTTTACATAACATACAGTAATCATGGAAGTAATGTGAGTCACCTTTGCAAGTTCTGTTGGTTAGAAGCAAGTCACAGATCCTTCCCTCACACAAGGGAGGACTTACACAAGAGCGTGAATACCAGCAGGCAGGACCAGGGACATAACCTGGCCTCTTGAAGACCAAAGATACATAGGTTAAAGAGGGGAGCAATATTGGGGGAGTACACTTGGGATAAGGAGGAGGAAGACACACCTCTGGTTTCCTTTTAGCTTCCTTGACCAGGAACAAAAATGACACCATTTTTCTGGAGAGCACAAATGCTTAAAGATGTGTTTTATTTGTTCTACACAATGATTTTTTTAAAAAAATATTGTGGCAAATACTTGAGAAAACAGATATCAACATAGCCAGGTCTTATTCTCAGGGAGCTGACAGCCTAGAAGGGAATGTATGATATTAGGCATAGGTAATATATGATTTGCAACACTTTACCTTACTCATTTAGCAATTGGATTTGCATATATATATATATATATATATATATATATGGAATAGCGCATATATATATATATATATATGGAATAACACATATATATATATATATATATGGAATAGCATATATATATATGCTATTCCTTTGGAAAACATTATCCAAGTTGTGATAAAATTTTAAATAAATTGATTTTTGAATTGTGTTGTACTTTCTGTCAAGAAACTATTTTTTTAAACATTTTTTTAAACTAAATGAACTTTTTTTAAAAAGATTTTTTATTTATTTACTTTTAGAGAGGGAAGGGAGGGAGAAAGAGAGAGAGAGAGACATCAATGTACAGTTGCTGGGGGCCATGACCTGCAACCCAGGCATGTGCCCTGACTGGAAATCGAACCTGCGATGCTTTTGTTCACAGCCTGCGCTCAATCCACTGAGCTACGCCAGCCAGGGCAAGAAACTGTATATTTGCCAAAGTCTTTAATTTATGAACAAACTGTTTACCCAGAAAGACATTTTTATTTGTGGATTTTAGTATCCTCAGAACAAGTTCGATTTGTGATGAATCCCTTGGAATCTGGTTACTTATCAGTTATATGAGGAAGGACATCCCCCAAAACTGGAATTATCTTCTAGGGGGTGGGCCCCTTGTAGTACAGGCTTTCCCCACTACCTGAGGGTTCTAGGAATCCATCTGTATCAGTGTACCAGCTGGCATTGTTGTGAGAGGCTGTGTTTGGCTTCAGTGAATTTTTTTTTGAAGACTCTTTCAACATTTTTGCCCATTTCACGATGGGTGATTCATGAGTGCACCTGCCCTCACCACACTGAGTGTTCACCAGTTTTTGACCAAAAATGGCATCACTCCCTTTCCCCACCCTCCCTATTCACCTGATCTTGCCCCAAGCAACTTTTTTGTGTGTACCTGGATGAAAAAAGTCCTCAAAGGGAAACATTTTGCCAATGTGGAAGAGGTGAAACAAAAAACAGCAGAAGCACTAAAATGTATTAAAACTGATGAGTTCAAAAACCGTTTTGATTCTACTTATAAGTGAGATCATATGGTATTTGTCTTTCACTATCTGGTTTATTTAAGCATAACATTCTCCAGTTCCACCCACGCTGTCACAAAAGTAGGAGTTCCCTTGTTCTTTCTGCTGTATAGTATTCCATTGTGTAGATATACCACAGGACAGCTGTGATAACACAAACAATAAAATGTTTTTAAAAACCATTGGAGCAGTGGAAAAAATGTCTCAACAGGTGTATTGCATCAAATGAAGAGTACTTTGAAGGTGACTAGAATTTCAATATGTAAGAATAAGTACACAATTTTTTCATAAATAAATTCCTGATTTTTTGTGTACCCTCTCATGTATTTTAAAAATATCATTAAACCCCTTAACTGTAGGGAGCTGTCAGAGTTGTTTTTTGTTTGTTTGTTTGTTTCTTTTTAACCTCTTAGGCAGGTATTTTAAAAGGTATTTAAAAATCCATATTTGTTACATTTGTTCACAGTAAGTATTAAAGTGACTATTTTCTTTTATGTGATGCATTCTGTATCTGTCCAATAAAATCTAGAAACAATGTGAGATCAGGGCGCATTCTTAGTACCAGAACAGAGGTTAACAGTTAGAACTCGTGTGTTGAAATCAGCAGGTGATATTTGGTTGAATTAGCTTCTAACACAAAATTGAGACTTTGCATAGGAGTCTCCTAATTTATCTTTTCTCTTTAAAAATAGGTGATAGACAATGGTTTATTAATTATTTTAATGAAACAGCACTAGCTTGACTTTATGAAATCTGAAATATGCCTCCTCTTTTGGGGAGTGTAAATCTTACTACAAAACCTGTGCGTGAGTATGTTGGATGTCTAGCAGTGCCACCCTGCAGTAGTGTTTATTGCTTATACGTCTGGAGTCAGCTGGAGCTGCCTAAGCAACTCTGCTGAATTTGGCTGTGTTCACTCACAAGTCTGGGGGCGGTTGGCTGTGAGATGATCTCAGCTCCATCTAGGCTGTCCTTGTCTGAAGTGACTCAGCTCTGCTCCCAATATGTCTTAATCTCCAGGAGGCTAGCCCAGGCATGTTCTCATGCTGAGGGAGTGGCAGAGAGCGCTGACAGAAATGCACAGGACTTTTTAAGCCTAATTCTGAGTCACGTTTGCTAATACTCTTATTGACCAAATCAATCACAGGGCAAGCCAAGCATCTATGGGGGAGGTAGAATGCATAGTAGAAGGTCACTGAAAAATTACGTGGAGCCGTCCTTGCTCTCTGCCACAAGTGCTACAGTCTCCATTGCCCGTGACTTACTTTAAAATCCTCCGTATACTGTGTGTGTGTGTTTGACCTTTTTTGCCTATTATAACTGGAAAACCAAAAACCCTTTCAGTGACAGAAAGTGAATAAATAACTAGTCTTTTTTTCTTTTGTGGTTTACTACATTAGTTTTCTTTGTGAAAGAAAAAATCCTATGAAATGTTTGGTTTTAATACAGACTCTATGACCTTAGTGAAAATTTAACAATATTTTATGTTAAAAGTACATAAAGTATATAAACAGTACTTTATGTTAAAAGCCTTCAACATTATTGGAAATATGCTGTGTAAAGCTGTTTATGGACCCTGACTGGCATGGCTCAGGGGGCTGGGCATCATCCTGCAAAGCCAAAGGTGTGATTCCTGGTTTTGGCGCGTGCCTGGGTTACAGGCCAGGTCCCTGTTTGGGGGCGTGTGAGCGGCGCCGGTGGGTGTTTCTCTTGCACGTCAATATTTCTGTCTCTCTCTCTCAAAACAAATGGAATCTTCTAAAAAATTCTGCTTATTATTCTGCTTATTATTCTGCTTAACGGTGGAAATACTGCCTAAAAAATTGATCAAGCAACAGTAATTAACAGCCTAACCTAAAAACTCCCCTTGGTTAAGTAATTGTTTTGCTCATTTATTTATTCATCCATTCATTTCTTGAACACATATTTGTCAGCCCTTAGGTGTGGTTAAAGAATAGCATGTTACAGAACTTTGTATTTTGCGTGCAATGGTATAAATAGACACAGATTTCTTGGTGTGGATTCTGCCTTTGCAGGGTTATTCATTTTGTTAACTTAGGCATTTCTTTTATACATGAAAGAACAGGCAGATTTGGGATAAATAGCAAATTGTATATAAAAATAATCATCTAAAAACAGGATTAGATGTTTTAAATTTTGCTTCAAATGAGAATTATCTCTGGGCTCTAGAACAAATGTTGCTTCCTAAGACACAGTTTTGTTGTTGTTGTTGTTTGGTACCTACAGCCTTTTGCGTCCACAATAAATGTTGATGTGAAAGTGTTACAGTTTTGTTTTTGTAAATCGTGTAAGTAATTTGCCCCCCCACCACAGCACTTGCTATGTTGATGCTTCCTTTTTTAATGGCTGTAATGTATTTGTAAACATGTTTCTTAACTTACTTGAAAACATGTTGGTTCCATCTCATTTATTTGCAGACAACTTACTCTCTGTTGAATCTTCAGCTTCATTTTTTTCTAATGACTCCTTTGAAATATTATTTTAATGAACCTATGAAACACATCATTGTATTCTTTATATTGTGGTAGGCTGCTAATGAGACTCATCCATTAAGTAAATGGCTTCGTAGGCAATACAAATGTAATAAATAAAGTTAGCCTGTTCTTCTTTTCTGCTGATGGGTATCCCCATGCTGAGAAGGTAATGTTTCATGACTGAAAAGTTCAGTTGGTAGACAGATTGGGAATCTTTTCATTTAAAAAAATGGAAACATATCATAAAAATGGTAACTTCAACTATTTTTTGTATCAAATCATAAGTTAAATGTATTTCTGATGCAGGCATTATGCTTCATGATGTGCCTTGTAAAAGAAATTAAGGATCCATGTGATCGATAGAAGGAAAAAATATTTCTCTGTAAATAGAAGAGAAAAATGCATGTAAAGAAATTAAGAAATCAACACTCTTAGAATGGATTACATCAAAAAACTAAATTCAGGTCCTTTTCAAGTTTGACCTCATTATGGCCTTTGCTTTCCTGCCTTATCAAAATGGGGTGCAGGTATCCAGAATGGTGTTGCACACTCGCTTTAGTGGGCTCCAGCTGCAGCTGCCAACTCAACTTATAATCCCAAGTTTTTTCATTATTTGTAGGAAAATGTTTTAAGCATTTAATCCTCAATATTCAGTTGGCAAGAGCTATTATTGTTATTTTTATATTTGTAATTAAATAGTTCTGTAGGCTTATAGCTCTTCTGATCAGTAAATACTTCAGAGCATTGCCAACTGGTTATTTTTCTACTATTATGGGTAACATGGCTGGCTGAGCTGGCAGAATTTCCAGGTCTCCACAGCTGTGAAGGATACCAGCCTCTAAGAATAAAAATATTACTTGATGAACATTTTCTAGGGCCCTTCCAAAGGAGTCATTGTGGGTTTGGGCACAGACAAAAGCAAATGTGGGCAGAAAACAGGCATTTCTTCTCTAGACAGGACTTTTTTTTTATTGCTTTAAGTTTATTGCTCAAGGAGTTGATTTGGAAGGAAGAGGTAAGATTGAACTTTACATACAACAAAACTGGAAAACTGTCTTCAGTTTTGGAAGTGATTTGCCTATTAAGAAATTACTGATACAACTTCAAGTAACAAATGTTACCTGAAACATTACCTTAAATGTTACATTTAAAAGCTGTGAAGTATGTGAAGAAAGGGTATGGATAGTCTTGATCTTAAACAAAACACAGTATTTTCATAAAACTCACTCTCAAGCAATTTACAGTATTCATATGGGGGACACATTCTAATACCATTGTCTTAAATATTGTCTGGAATTTACTTAAGTAATTTATTGAGTAGTAGTGAAGGTATATATGTTTTATTTAACAGTTTTCTGTTACATTTGAAATTTTTTAGGATAATAACTTGAAATGGAGACACTTCCATACTTTGGTTAATAAAATTCTTTGAACTGGATGATGGACTGCTTTTGATATCAGTTTCCAAAGCATGTTAGAATAAGGTTCTAACATAGCTTATTTTTTAATTAGGAAAATATCTTGAAAGATACTTATGAATCTGGCATAGTTTTTATTAACTTCCCTGAAACAACCTCAAAAATCAACATTTTTTGTTGTTAACAAGGTCGGGGAAATCTCTAAATTCAAGACTTTTGCTATTCTGCAGTTTCTCTTCACATAGCTTGCCTTTAATTCTTGTCTTTTATGGCCTCCAGAAGTAGGATACCTTGCACTAATTTCACTGTTGCACAGCACATTGCCAAAGAGACAGATTCCTGGGACGTGTTTTCTGTCTGGCTGCCATAGGTGGCCTTCCTCTGTCTGTTTCTGACAGGAGGTAAGCATCTTCAGGTAGAATAGGGAGCATATAGATGCAGAGTGCAAATAGTTCTAGCCATTAGCTGCTTAATGTTTACTCTTCTTAATTGCTATTTTTATTATCTGTGTTGAACACATCTCAGTCTGATTACTTAAGTTTTTGTTATTTTTCTCAAAAAAAAAAAACAAACAAAAAAACACCCAAAATGAAAACAGGCTAGTGACTTGGAGACATGTCAGCAGTTTCCAATAAAATGTCTCCCATCAGTAAAAGACACTTCACTGAGGACCTTTTTGAAATGATGATTAATTGCTTTTTAAAGGAATTATTCTAGAGGTATGCTAAGCTACTCAGCAGTAATTTAAAGTTAGCAACCTGTTACGAGTCCCCGTCTGCTCTGTTGAGGTCAGCCAGCTTCTCTGGGATAACTGCAGTTGGAGAGTTTGAAAGCAAAGTGCAAAATGCCATCCTTAAAATCGCAGCTGTCACATTAAATTATGTCACATTTGATGACAGGTCACAAGAGAAAGTGATACATGATTTTATAAATAGGAGTCACCAAAAGAGTGCTCATCGGGATTCTAGTTGTCCACCATTGTTAGTATAGAAGTTATTTGCTGTCAAATTAACAGAATCCAGGGCTCATTAAGGGAACGTTAAAACAGAAAAGGAAAGATTTTCTATTATGTGTATAGATCTATCTAATGTGGATTAAAATGTGGATGGGAGAAACCATTCTCACTAATTTTAAATTGCAGCCCAGGCCAGCATAAAAAGTGAAAATATTATTAATTAGGCTATGAAGGAAATTATGACAAATTGTGCTGGGAAATTGGGGGTGGCATTAGTAACATATCTGGGGGCGGGGTATAGAGAGGTAACATTTAGAATAATAATGCCTGGTTTTCTCCACCATATCTGCATATCCTTCTTCCAGGTGAAATCTAATCAAACAGTACAATTGACATCTTGAGCTACAGCTATAGAGCTATGCCTCTTCCTTTTTATTGCAGGCTGCCGTACTATAGTTCTACCTTAGGCTCCTAGAGAATGTGTTCATTTTAATCAGGCTTTTGTTTAGACAAGTCCCCAGCCCCACCCCTCTGTCCCATACCTCACCCCTGTTCCCCACACCTACAGAACTGCAGGCATCTTTCAGTATCGCAACAGAAAGTAAAAATCTCCTCTTGAAATATTAGTGTTGCTGTATTAGGTAGCTTAAACCTAACAATTTATGCTGTTATTCTGTAGTTTTTTTTCAGTATATTGAATTACATTTTAAAATGTTATATAGCAGGTATAATTTATTAAACAAAGATACGTAAACTATAACCATTATCTATAACTTAATTTCTATTTCAAATATCCATTCTATCAAGTGGTTAGAGAAAATGATATTATATTAGGGATTCTCTTTCCCTTTCTGTCCTGGGCTGTATTATTTTTTGGGTTGGGGCAGGTTTCCATCTGGTCTCCAGTGTCACTTGTCCTCCTTGTCATCCAAGGAGACATCCATTGCCCTGCACTGATGCAGTTTGTGGCATCACCTTGGACCCACCTGTTGCGAGTGTCTCCAAAGTGTCTTGGTCACAAGGTTTCTGCTCTGTCCATATCACTTCTTGGGCATATGGCTCTTTCTCTTGTTTTAATCCCATGTTGGAGCACCAGGAACTTTGGGTGAGAATGATAAATGTATCAAATCCTAAGAGGAAAGGGCCAAAAGAAGAGTCAAATCCTCCTTGTAGGTTTCCCTCTTAATGTTCATCTTTGTTATCCTTGATTTCTCTTTATCCTTTTCCCTACCCCCAGTCCAAGTTGTCTGAATGGAGAAAGTGGTGATGAGGGTTAGGGTAGGAAGAAAGGAGGTTGTATTTTTGCCTTTTATTCTTGGTAACCCAATTTATTTCCTCAAATCCTAAATATGGATACACAAAAGCCAGACAGCTTCCACTTTTCCTTAGCTTTCAGCTTTGGCACATTCCTGCCCAGAGGACATGAAGACACAGCAGTTCTGCTACCTGAATAAGGCCCAGGACAAATGAGAACAGAGGAGTCCAGAGGGGTAACTGTCAGTTGATAGTGGAATTAAAGTGTTGTCAATTTTCATTTTTTATTTAGAGGATATCTTTTTTTGTCTTCATATGAGAAGACTATATAGCAGAGTTCAACAAGCATAGAAGTTGGAGTCTAACCAATATGAGCTTGAATTTAAGCTCTACTGTTTATTCACTCTGGACATGTAATGTAACTTTTCTGCAGCAAAATTAGCTGCATTATAGGGGTTATGATGAATTCCTTGGGAAGGTTGAATAAAGAATCTTCTATGACAGAATTTGCTTTAAAAACCAAGAAATGTGAGCTTATTTCTAATTTTCCATCCAATCTATTTAACTTCTTCATTTCTAATCACTCTCCATCATTCTCAAATTTTAATACCCTCAGACAATATTTTTAGCTCCTTTGAGTCAGTATATATGATCCCATGGGGCTAAATACTTAAAAATAGTTATAATTATAAATTTAGAGTTATATATATTTTAACACAATAAATTTTTTATTTTATTTTTTAAAGATTTTATTTATTAATTTTTACAAAGAGGGGAAGGGGAGAGGGAGAGAAACATCAATGTGTGTTTGCCTCTTGGGTGCCCCCTACAGGAGACCTGGACCCAGGCATGAGCCCTCTCTGGGAATCGAACCAGTAAACCTTTGGTTCACAGGCCAACACTCAATCCACTGAGCCACACCATCCAGGGCACACAGTAAAAATTTTTAAAAACAGCTTTACGTTCAGCACCCAAACATAAAATGCTCTTAAAGTGAGAATCCCAGGCACTCTGTTGTGTCTATCAGATTAAGGGACAAAGGTGGTCTTTTCAGCACCTTTCGGATCATGCCAAATGACCATCTCCCTGCTCTGCTGTGCAAAGAGCTCTCTCTGCTCTTGGACCTTTGTTCATGCGGCATTTCTTGCAAAGACTGGTTACCAAGCCCGTGCTGTGGACGGCGCACTGACCCAGGCACTGCGAGCGCTTCCTTGGCGGCTGGATATTCAGCCTTTGCCTACCTCTCACCACAATACCCATCCAGATAGAGAAAAAAAAGAAACTTACCGCAGTACCTACAGTGAAGATTGAAGTCATCTTAATGTAAGAATTTGGAAATAAATGATACTAATTATACTAATTATAAAGTGAAGGGAGCTGGCTGGAGGCATCATCGAAGAGATGAGCACAGAGCATTTTCTACCTTCAATCCATGAAAGAGGTGTCTTGAGAAAAATGTAGCAGCAGCGGGTGGGGGCAGTATAGGGGAGAATAAATCTGTTTCTTTTTTTTTTTACTTTCAAGACATGGATCCTAACATAGAGATTAGCAGATTTTTTGTTTTAAGATTTTATTTACTTATTTTTAGAGAGGGAAGGGAGGGAGAGAGAGAGAGAAACATCAATGTGTGGTTGCTGGGGTACATGGCCTGCAACCTAGGCATGTGCCCTGACTGGGAATCGAACCTGTGATGCCTGGTTCACAGCCCTCGCTCAATCCACTGAGCTATACCAGCTAGGGCGAGATTAGCAGATTTTATATAATTACTTATAATTACTTGTGATAGCAAGTGTTTTCCTATTGTCTGTGCCTTTGTCTCCATGTGGACCAGAATCTCCAGGCTTCTGGGGAGTTCAGATATCTGTGGGTTTTAAATAATACAGTGCTGTAATTGAACAGATTTTAATTTCACCATTAAAAATTCTACCTATTTAATCATATAAATTAAATGATAATATATTAAGCATATTAACACCACCCCAAAGGTTTAATATAGGTTTACCAGTATGAATGAAAGTACCACGCAGACATAATCACCTCTAAACAGCAAAACCCCAGGGTGGAATAAAACAAATATGTTCCCTCAATAATTGAATAATTATTCTGCAGTGTATCATCTTGTATATGTTGACATTTTGTTTAAAATATTATCATTTCATTTGCATGTGTGTATATACATATATGCTTCTTTGGGCTTCATCTTTTTAATTAGATAATTAATTATTTGATGTTACTGTCTGTCCTTGGTTTGTGTCTCTCAAGGACAGCTAAGTGAGTCTTTTGCACCTGAAGGGCAAGGCCACAGAGGTGGACAGTGGATTGGCAGTGTTTGTCTGGGTGCGAGGACAAAGGCTGGAGGCAATGTGCCACAGTTCTAGCTGTAGGAGCACAAGTCTATTAATTATGGAAGAGTCACCGAGAAAGAAAGCCCAATCAATTTTTTGTACCTTTATATTCATGTAAATATTGAACTTCAGTTGTAGGTGTGTCTTTTCACTTGGAATTTATTTTGTTGAGTTTTTAGTAATAATTTAAAAAAGACTATCAGGATTAAAATATAACAATTATATAACTTCCTGTAACAAGATCTCTATTGGCTTAAGTGACGATGTAGGAACAACTGAGTTCAGAGAACAAAAGTTAAAAAAATCATATACTCTCCAAAAGATTTTCAGATAGAAAAACCCGTGCCAAAGAATAAATTGACATGTTTGCATTTAAAATCAAACCAGACATGTCAAAACCCATCTGTTTAGTGAGAACTTCTAGTGAGTGATTGGCAACTTTCAAAATCTCCTCTTTTGGAAAAAAAAAAAAAAGAGTGAACCTAAACTTTAAAACAAAAAAACCTCTGTAATAGTTTGGTGAAACATTAAGAAGGAACATGAATGACGAGGTAAGAACATGGCCCACCTGTTTGTGGGTAACTTACCCACGGTGCCTGGGAATAAAAGAACAGGAGTCAGTTTCTTTGTGCACGTCTGTAACCAAGCACAATGTGGTTAATTTCAGTCTCTGGTGTTTTGAGTCACAGCTGTTCTGAAGTAGGGATTCCACTTTTGCCTCGTTGGCTACAAATATTTCTTTGCAGCAGATGGGATTCTTCTTTCTGAGGGGGAAATAAAATTCAAGAGGATAGATGAGAATAAGCAAGGAGCGTGGGAAAGTGGCTGGACTAGCGTCCCTCCAGCGTGTACTGGAGGTGATAAGAGCTGATTGTCAATAAGAAGGCTGTGTGTGCCAAGCAGCTGTGAGTGCAGAGTTCTAAGAAATTACTGCTGTCTGATAAGTTAATTTTCTTATCTTTCATGAGTATATTAAGTAAGTATTGGATGTAAGAATAGTACTGTCAAACATTCTCCTTCATTTTAAGATATGGATAAGAAACAGCATGTTGGCTCAAAATGAATCACTCTTCATTTAACAAAAGCAGAAGAGATTTGGGGGAGCTAGGTTCTTTCTGGGTTATGAGATTCAAATCCAGAAAATAAAAAAAAAAAAAGAAAAGTTGGTACCTAAAGAAAATATTTAAAGATCAAAGAGCAAAAATCACTCATTTTACATATACACATGCATATACACACATATTTGCTTACGTACATAATACCCTGATATACATCAAAATGGAAGTATATAAATATGTAATTTGCACATACATAACAGAAATAGCAAATGTGGAGACTGACATGTAATGTCTGCCATGGACTTGGGGAATAGAGCACATGGTTTGTAATTCCTTTATCAGATGTAGGCAGGATGGTATCTTCTTCTCTTTTGTTGGTCACATCCTTTACTTCCAACATGAAGTTCGGAAAGGAGGCATCGTTATCTCTACTCAGAGTCAAGGAAACCGAGGTCCCACAGCTACTAACGAGTACACCCATGTTTGAGGCAGGCCCATGGGACTCCCAAAGCCACATGCTCATTCTACCCCCAGGCCCTCTCTCCTTCTGAGGGAAGGCTGACTTTGTAGTCAGTGCTTTATATACCAGTTGGTAATATATGCTCTAATAAATTAACACCGTGCTCAGTCCCCATGACCATGCCCCCTTTATGTGTCACGGTTTCCTGCATTCAGTGGACTTGTTCAGAAATGTCATGTCAGGAAGAAAATGGCATGCGCCATATCTTTCTTGAGCATCATCTGACGAGCCTAGTAACTGAAATCTTTACACCACTTTTTTGAATTCGATTTGAAAGACAGTGTGTGAGGGATTTTTCTGTCAATTCTAGGTATGAGAAACAATCTGGTATATATAGTTTGGATGTTAAGCTATTGGAATTTTCCAATATCTCAATGCTTTGTAGAGGCAGTAGGATAGAGTGTTTTGTAGTGCAGTCTGTTGTGGAAAATCAAGTCCAAATGGTCTATCATATCCTGTTACAATGTTAGGCAAGAATCTAGGTAGTAGCAATTAATGGGAAAGGTATACTATAGCCCTGCAGTGGAATGTGGTAGAATCTGGTCAATTTCCTATGATTAATCTTACCAATTCAGAAGATATTTATGTTCATTTGTGGAAGCCCCTCTACAAAAGTTCCATCTTACCTCCCACTTCAGTATAGCTCTTTTTCGAGGTCTCAATGCAAATGGGAAAAAAATAACTTTGTTTTGGAATTATTTTAATAAATAGCAATTTGGATATATGATTTTTCAAACTGTTAGAAATGCTCAGACTCGGCAGGGAAGTGTGATGTTGTATCTTGAGGTCCACCTCAGGGTCCCTACAGAGAGATCATGACGTTTGATTGTACCCAGTGACCAGGAAAGCACACGGCTTTTTGTGTGGGGCTTCGGACACTCCAGTCCCTCATACTCTCCCTGTGTTCCTATGACCCCACCACCTTCGGACCCTTTGGAAATCCTTGAGACATCCCCTATTCTGGTCTCCCAGAGAGCTGTTGGTGTGTTTGTCTCATTTCAGGGCTCTCTTTCAGTATCATGACCCAGCGTTTTCGCCATAGTTTTGTAGCCTTGTCATTTAGATTACACTTATTTGTGTTCAGAATGACCTAATGTGCTATGCATTTTCAAAATTAATAATTAGTAGCAGAGGGATAATAGTTGTATTTGTTAAACATTCTTTTAGTCAGAAATTGTGTGCACCAAGAATTATTCAGGCATTATGTCATTTAAGTTTTGCAGACAAGGTGTGTGAAGCAGCATGCATGCTCACATAATGAGAAAGTAGTGAAGCCACAAAAAACTTTTGGATTCCAAAGGCAGACTTTTAACCACTATCTGACTAGTTTAACTTTCTGGTATTGCTTCATCTCTTCCTAGTGGGTGAGAAGAAATAGAAAATGTGTGTATTGTGGTCTTTCTTACCCTTGATAAAAAAGTATTTATTCTTTAAAGCACCATGATTTATCTCTTTAAGGAGAGAACAATGTCTCTATTGTGAATTTAGCCCAAGAAGAAATGTTGCCAAGCCTAGCTTCCTCTTTTAAAAAAGCAAGACCATAATTCATCAGTGGTGAATTTTGCTTGAGTTTTAGTCCTTGTGTGGCCATGGCAAACAGCAAACCAGTATATATAAATGAAACGTCTGTAAACTTACTTTACTTTCTGTCTACATCTCTCAGCATAACTCACAAGCTTGCCAAGTGGACAACGAAAAGTTCCTTTTGTTTGGTTTGACATAATGTAACTGCAATGATTTGATTTCATTTGTTTTAAAGTAGCCCTTTAGTTGCATTACAGTCACATTCTTTTCTCCATCCCATTCACTTCTCTCTTTTTAAAAATTTTCTAGAATGATGATTATTGCATGTTGTTATCTTATTCAACTGCCCTGTAGGACTTTCTGCAATGATAACAATGTTCAACACTGTCCTGTGTAGTAGCCACTAGCCGCATGTGGTTATGGAGACTTGGGAACCGAATTCCTAATTTTAGTTAATTTAAATTTATATAGCCAATGTGGCTGTTGGCTGCCATTTGGACAGCACAGGTCTAATTAGGTCTTGACAGGCAAAGTGGTTCTTGACCATAAAATGTGACAGATGGGGTCTTGAAATTTTTGAAGGAATTTCAAGCTGTTATCAAGTGTCATAGAGCAAAGACTATGTTCTTTAACAATTCACTTTCAAACATTTTCTTCATAGTCCTTCCAGAGACAGCTATCTCCTAATCTCCTGCGTACCTTAGTAAGAGCAAAAATGGTGCTCACCTGTCTGGGTTTCCTTTTGGGTGGTTTCGTACAGGCCTTGAGTAACCCGCTTGCTTCTGAATCAGCCCAGTGTGAGCACTTTATCTTGGCCATATTAAGAGGGAAATGGCAAAGTAGCCAGCCGGGAAGCAGCCCCAACTTGGTTCTTATACTCAGAGCACACACACGCACAGCTTGCTGCTGTGTAAAGCAGTGGAGAGAGCTCATGGAGAACTACTTTTCTTTCTAGATTGAGTACTGATACTTGGTATTATGTACAAAAGCATTCTCTTGCTTGTACAGGTGAACAGCTATTAGCTGAAAAATAATCATTAAAATAGAAAGTACACCGTTGTCCTGTTTTCTGTCAGATCTATCAGAATATGTTCTGTGTTTAAATGTATATGTTTCATCTGAAATAAGAGGTAACTTGGCATATTTTTTAAAAGTTCTTAGCCAGAAATAGGAGCATATTTTTTTACCCCACTACTAACCCCCCAAAATAAAATGGTAATCACAAATGTGATTTTAAAATTTTTCAGTAGCCACATTAAAAAAGTAAAAAGAAATAGGTAAAATTAATTTTAAACTGTTAGTTCAACCCTGTATATCTAAGATACTTAAATATGTAATCAGTCAGTATTAAAAATTAATGAGACATATTTTGTGTTCTTTTTCTTGATGATGAGTCTTTGAAATCCAGTGTGTATTTTATACTTATAGCACATGAGGTGGACTAGCTACATATCACATGTCAACAATGACGTGTGGCAAAGCGGCTCCCGTGTTGGGCATGCTTACAGATCTCTGTACGCCCGGATCCTTATTCAGAGTGTATGTTGTGAACAATCTTTGGACTTGGGAGAGTAATTTGCCAAAATGAAGAATGAGCAAATGCCCAGCAGAGATGATGAGCTCATCTATTTACTACGTTGCCTGTCATTAACCCAGTGATCAGGAGGGAAGACAAATATGCAGTAATATGGGACCATTTGTAAAAAAATATTTATGGTTTAAAATTTTACTAGACACTTTTGGTGTGTCAACTTTCTCTTGCTCAAATTGTGACAACTTCTAGTGACATTTTAAATTCTAAGTTTGAAGAAGTTTTGTCATTTTTGTCTCTATATCAATGCATGAGTCATAACATTCACAATTTTCTTATGAACTACCTTTTGTTAATTTTAAGAATCAGATTACCTTTTACGTGTTACTCAATCTTTTCTTTTATTCTTATAAAACAAAAGTATTTCTGCCCCAATTAACTTCAGCTAGCACTTAAAATGGTCTTTTTAGTACAACCTTATTATTTTAAAATTCTAGAATCAAGTTTAAGTTTTTAAAAATGAATACTTTGCATAGGTTTGTTCTATAGGGTTATTTTTAGTTATTGTTAGAAAGACGTTTTAAAAAAATCTGTTCTTGACATATTGTAACAGTTCCTTGAATGTAAACAGAAAAAAAAGTTACTATTATTCACAGGTTATATCTATGTTGCCACAAATATTCAATTTGTTTAACATTTTTTTTAAGTAGAACACTTAAAATATGAAAATTTAGCTTAAACTCCCTGGCTGTTTTGGAATTATGTAAACATACTTATATAAACTAGAGTTTTGGGATTCTACTTCATCATCACGTATTTGAGTCTTGAATTTGCTGCTTTGAAAATCTCTGTGAGCCTAATTTTCCTTGAGTGTAAATAACATGACCCATTCAACTTGGAACTCAGAAACTTGCCATTTTTGTGACTGTAGGCTATTGTGAACAGTGAAGGCTGGGTCTCTTGAGTATGGATAATTGCTACGAACAATAAACAGAACCTTTGTGTCACAACACACATTATATAGAGGAATACATAGACTTAGGAAGTGAATAAAACTGTAAGAATTAAATATGTACTACATACATTTCTCACATATGTTTTAATTTCCTATAATTTGGAAAAATGTTTATAACAAGTAAAGAAGCTTTTAATAGTTATGTGGCTTGAAATAACAGAATTAAAGTTCAAATATGTCTTTTAGGGGGCAATTTCCTAGGTGTTTCAGCACAACCCCTTTTCCGACGTGAAGTCTGTGGTATGAACCCACTGTATGTACCACCTGTCCCCCGTATGAAGTGTGATGTCTGTGCCTGCCTTAGGAAGAGCTGAATGGTTTCCCATCTCAAATGCTACCTTTGTTTCCCCTTGACTCATAGGAGAGCAGAAGCACAATTAAATTGATTTTAAATCACATTTAGCATTATGTATTGATTAGATACAAGTGCTCTGAAGCAAATGTCACATTATTCAGCTCCAAAAAGCATCTGAATCGGATAAGAGAAGCAATCCGAGCTCTCATTTCTGTTAAGTAATTCAGCCACTGTTAGAAGTCAGGAGAGTGAGATGCACGTGGCTAGTAAATGGCTCTCCAACCTTGTTATTGACATGCAGCCTTCAATTCAGTTTATTAGCTTGTTCTTTTTTCTCATTTATATTTTATTACCTAGGAATACAGTCATAGGATCCTGGAAATGGAGTTTTCTTTAAATAAAATGTTCTTAAAGGTTTTAAAGTATTTCTTTAAGTGATGTCTAGGTGCAGACACGATGTCGGCCAAGCCAAGTTTTGTGATAAGCAAGTCGGCTGTGATAGCATTTTCATGTCTCTGATTTGATTTCCATCATCTTTGTTTCCGGAGAGCAAATTCCTGGCTGTGTTAGAGGTGCAGGGAATTGAGGGATGGACGAAGGGAAGAAGTTGGATAAAAAAAGCCGTGTGCAGCAGGTCCTTGAATCACATCATTTTGTTATGAAGTTGATGAGAAAAAATCGATTCCTGGCTAGGCCCACTCTGTGGCGTTTGCACATTCTCCCCATATCAGAGTGGGTTTTCTCCAGGGACTCTGGTCTCCTCTCATATGAGCTGCTGCTGGGAGAGGCTCCAGCCACCCTGAACTGGAATAAGGGGTTGTAAAATAATTATCTCACTTGTTTTATTAATCCTTCTGAAATTTATATGTAGTTCACATATATTTCAATGTTTAATATTAGAAGTGTTTTGGATCTTCATTTAGAAATTTGGTGATACTTTTGTGACTGGAAATATGCATTAAGAATGTAACACTCGTTTATGTCAATTAACCTGTGGTGAAATTATACTTTGTTTCGCTTAAAATGGTGGTTTTTAAGAACATATCTATGGTGTTAAATGATGACTTACTGTACAGGAAAGAAAGGAGATAAGTATCTTTGACAGAAACATAGTATCACGAATTAGATATACCTAACAACTGCAACTTTTCTTCTCTGTACACAAAGCCCATCATTTCCATTACATACAGGTTAGATCTTTTTCAGAGCTTCTGGCCCACTGGAACCTTCAACAGTGGAAAAGTACATGGAAAGAAGAGAGGGTGAAGAAGCTATAATTAAAGGTTCACTGTACTCCGTGAAGCTCTGTGTGCAGATTAATCACCACAGCCAACGAAGAGTCATGTGTGACTAAAAATGCAAAATAAATCCAGCTAAACATATTTTACCTGAAATAGGTGTTTACCAAATCATGTGTTATCAATGAAGGTATGAACAGAACAGGCATCTGTTTCACCCATGGAAAGAACAAGAGTCGAGTCTGGACAAGCCTCTGAGAGATGCAAAGTAAGTAGAAGCTATCTGGGCCAATAAGTATGGAAGGGCATTCCTGGCAAGATGAATGAACAGCACATGCAAAGGCCTAAGGGTCAGAGTACTTTGTGAAATCCAGTGTGGCTGGAGCACGGAGGAGAGGAGTAGCAAAAGGCAAGTTGGGGAGGTAAACAAGTCTTAGATCATGCAGGGCCTGAAAATCTATGGTAAGGTGTTCAGAGGATGCTGGTGGCAGTATTTGGCAGGACTTGGAAGAGTTCTGAATAAGGAGTGCTTGAGATCATGTACAATAAAGCCTAGTTAGGCCTGGATGCTTTTCAGAGAATATGGGATGTAAGCAAGACTGGGGGCTGGAACTTCTGCTTTAAAACACTCACCACATTGGCTTTCTGTTTTCCAAGGTACTCAGGACTGCTCCTTTAGCCAAAAGTCATATATAGTCTATTCTTGGCATTAGGTGGCAAGATGAAATTGTAACAGGTGTAAATAAGATTTTGCAAACCAGCTCCGCAGGCAACAAAACTGAGATTGATGTGTTTGCAATCTTCTGCTTCTGTAAAGAACACAGTGGTGAACACCTTGTACACACACCTTTTAGGCATGTGTCCAATTATTTCCTTAGGATAAATTCCTAGAAATAGATTTGGTGTTTTAGGGCTTTTGATATGCATGGTCCCAGAACAATTTGGATGCCCGCAATCATGGTAGGCACACAGGAGCTGAGTGCTGTGGCAGCGCTGGAAGCGCAGGTGCAGAAATGAAGTGTGCAGTGAGCAGTCATGCCTGGGCAGGCACGCATGCCTAATTTTTCTCTTTGGACTTCTTTGTACCTCGGGTTCTCTTCCCTGGTTGCAGTAAAACTCGATTGGATGAGTACGTAAGACTGACGGGGTGTTTGTCTATAATGACAAGTGCTTGACTGTAGCAGCAAATGATGAGTGGCCCTGGGGAGACATCACCACCCACTTGAGAGAGATCCATGAAGGGTTTATGACCCGTTTGAATCCTGATCGAGCATCACTGTCTTGACCCTTGGGGAACCAATTGTCTGGAATACTTGCTCTGTCAGTCTGAGCGATGTGCTTAGAATCCCTCCGAACTGTGGGAGCCCTGTTGTAAAACACAAAGTGAATTTTCAAGAAGACTTAAGGACTGAAAATATTTTATTGCCACATTCCACAACTATGTTCACTAAATATACACCAGAGCCTACCTCCAATATGTTTACTTATCGTGTTCAGCTATAAATTAGTATTTGAAATTACAAGGCAATGAATTTTTTTATTTTGATCATACCAAAAATTATTAAATGGTCTGTCTTTCTCTTTTTCCCCTTGTTTACAGTAGGAATGTTTATTTAACCATATATGATTCAAAAATTAAAGTTCTATTAAAATGTAAACACATATACTGTATTCACTGGTAGCCACATAGTGTGTCTAATCTGAGTTTTTCTGTGTGTGGAGGGATGAGGCATCAGAGGAGGTGAGACATAGAAAGGTGAGAGGGAAGGGCAGACCACTAGGAGGGCTGGCTTGCTTTGTTCTCACAGCCCCACTCTGCTTGGATGCCCCCTTAAGGCAAGGCAGCAATGCAGATGGAATAGCTATGTAGTCTTAAGGTTATGTAGTTCCTGCAGCTAGTTACCCACTAAGTCCTAACTCACTTACCGTGCATCAGATTGTCCCTTGGTTAAAAAGAAATGAGCTGTGCCTACCCTGAGCAGCTGGGGTAGAATCGTTACTGTAGGTTAAGGTAAAACACTGTTATGCTCAGTAGAAGCTTTGGCTGGTGATCCATATTTTCTGTTCGCTTTTCTCTCTGCTCATGAAGATGGTCTTGTTAAAATCCTCTACTGATGGTGTGGATCAATCAAAGTGGCCTCTGGGTGAGGAACAAGGTATTTTTCCATACACAGGAAGCTGCTCTTGGCTGTTTTTAAAAGCTAATGACAAGAATTCTCAGCTTGAAAATGGTAGTCACAAAAGCTTCATTAAATGTTAAAATAGTTAGCTAAACTAAAAAAAAAAGTAGGAAGACTCTTGTGTATCTAAGTACAGGAAACATCAGTATTGCTCATTGAACAACCTATTCTTCTACTTTGAAAAGAACAACTATTTGTCATAGTACTTGTCCTTGAGCTGGCAGTTACCTAATTAAATGCATATGAAATTCAAAATGCTTTACTAAGGGACAGTAATTTTCCTTGGTTGTTTTTAAAGTTGTTGAATGAAATAATTATGTTGAACAGATAATGGATGGATTCTTCCATTGTGTATCGAGATCCTGAATCAACTAATCATGCCATGGTTATTCATCAATGTGTTACCTCATAATTTAAAATTAAAGACACCATTTTCATTTATTGCTGACTCTAGGGGTATTGTTGTTTCTCCTTTTTTAAGATTGTAACCTGGGTGGGAAGCTGCCCCTAGAAAAGACTGTTACATATATATATATATCAAGACAAAATTTTGACCTGGGATTAGGATATATCCTGATCATTAGTCTTTATTGTAATCTATGTACAGAGTATGGGATTTGAAATTTTCATATTTGTACTCAGCCAGGATGATTTTGCTTATATTATAATTGATCAATGTGTTGTTTATTCTGCCACTGTCACCCAAAGCCCTGCCTTACTCTGTATTGAGTTTCTACCCCATTCTGTCCTGGGGACTGCTCTGCTCAGGCTGCCCCACAGTCTGCTAGGCAGTGAAGCAGAGGACTGGAGCAGAAGTCAGCCAGGGGTCTCTTTCCTGCTCCTCTCCTGATTGAGCGCTGCAGCTGGTAGTCAGCAGTGGCTATCCCTCCTGGTTGCCCTTCCTCCATGCTCCAGTCTCATGGGCTGTGCTGTCATCCTAGCCGCTCCTTGCTCATTGCAGCCTTGGGATGCCATGGCTTCTGCTCTTGCTGTTCTCTGTGTGTCCTGTCTCCCTGTCTGTTCTGTGCCCTGCCCATCCTTCTGGTCTTAATCCTTTAGTTATAGTCTCTTCATCTGAAACATCTCAGTTGGATTCTGCTTCCTCTGGGAATCGAATTCAGTAGTGACAGGTCATTCAGTCAGAACATAGTAGTGGGTGTCAAACTACTACTATAGTAGTTTGTCATAGTAGTGGGTGGGCTTACAAATGCATGTTACTGGGTGCTAACCTTTGGGAGAATCCTTCACTTAGTAAGAAGTGAATCCCAAGAATGGTGGTTCTAGTATGTTGAGGAGCTCCTGCTACTGAAGAAGTTAGCATACCCTAAGTCCTTGATACTTTCCCCTACACATCTGTGAAATATCCTCATTGGAACAGGAGCAAATTGCTCTTCTTCTTTGTTTCTTTTTCTCCACCTTCACATGTTCGATGCAAACAGAATGTTCTCATACAGAAATGAAGCTTAGACTAATTGGTGACAGGTGCTGGTTCTCCTTCAGCAGAGACTGTCTCCAATCATTCAGAACAAACTGCATGTTTTACTCACCTGCCCCATTTTTAATATCCCTTAATACATCTTACCTTAAAGCAATAGTAATAGTTGTATTTTGCAAGAGTTTGTTTTATCTGGGTGGTAAATAGGAGAGCTGGCTGGTTTGGGGGCAATTACATTCATTTATTCACTCACTTAAATGTTTTTTCAGCACTTACTGTATGCAAGGCATAGTCTGGGTAAGGGTTGGCAAACAGCAGCCCTGGGCCAATCTGGCCCTCTGGCTGTTTTAGCTAAAAAAAGATTTCTTGAAACACAACCACACTTATTCACTTATATATTGTCTGAGGCTATTCTTACTCCACAATGGGAGTTTAGTAGTTGCAACAGAAACTGTATGGCCTATAAATCTGAAATATTTACTACCTGATACTTAACTGGAAAAGGTGACAGATCCCTGGACTAGATCCTGGGGATATATTGTAAATCAGGTGGGCATCATCCATTTTAACCAGTGCTGGGGAAACAGCAGGGAGTGGGAAAACCCAAATCCCTTGGCTTGTGGAGTGCATCTGGCAGGGGACACAGAAGGCAAAAAGGAGAGGAGATCTGTAACAGATGGTGTGTTAGAGTATGAATCTGAGGGAGAAAATAAAGCCAGGAAGGAGGGTGTTGTGAGTGATGGGTGCTTTGTTGTCCCTAGGGTGGCTGCGGAGAGCTCAGTAGTAAAGGAGGGACTTCAGCCTCATTTTCCTGGCATTTGTTTTCAGCATTTTCTGCTTCTTATCTCTTCTCACTTATAAAATTAACATTGCCAGATTCTGTCACATTTAAACCTGGAAAGTAAAGTGTTATTTTTCAGTTATTGGGGTCCTTCAGTGATAGGAAGCTGGTGGGAATCATGGGGGTGTTCCTCTGGCCTAGGGAAATTCCTCTGCCAGGAATCATTTTCACGTCTCTTCAACAAAGGGCAGATGTGGGTCATGGAACAGGGATGTTTTACTCCAGCTCCCTTCCTCAGTGCATGGGTGGTTGCTATTGCTGGTAACACTTAGCAGAGGCAGAGAGTTCTGGTGAGGCAGACTGCATTTCCTCAATGTATAGCAGTTACTAATTACTGTGAGACCGGGGCAAGGATGCCTGTAAGACAGGATGTTGGAGAAGTTATTGTTAGCTGATGTCAAATTCTTATCTATTTTAAATGATGTGAAGTGCTCACACTAGATATATTTGCATCCCATTCCCCTTTGATTTCAAAATTAAAGTAGAAACCTACTGTTGTATGGCTGATGATGGCATACATTTGGAAACCTTTCAAGAACAATTATGTAGTCCAAACTGTAGGTACATTCAATAAAAGAGTAATATAAAATGATTATCCTATAAAGCAAATCTTCTTCCTGGTTCCTTCTGCTCTAATGAATGTCCTCCGTGTACGGCAAGGGACACTGAGTCAATTTTACTTTGAAGTGATTATTATCAATTCTGTTTTTGGTTTGGCTTATTATACCTGAAATTTCTCATAGTGCTGGAAATTTAGCTACATATCTACATTATCTTTTTTAACCAAATCCTATTTTAAACAAAATTTTAAAAATCATTTTTGGCAATAGAATAAATTTAGAGAGATAAACTTCAGAAAAAAAAACCCCACTCTCAAGGCATTTCTATATGCTAGATTATTGTTCTGTAATGTTTAATAATGAGATTTCTAAAAAGCAAATTTAAAACAAAACACATTTGCTAAAGGAAAATGCATTTAAAAATTTTAGGTCTTAGTTTGTGCTTACAGATGTGTAAAGAATCTATTTTAAATATATTAAGCTACATCGAATGCTTATATACTGCATACTATTTAATTTATCAAAAGTTTCTAGTGACAGCCTAAACTCAATATGAGGCTTCAGGGGTTTAATAATAATAATTTTATTTGGAAGCATCTTGCCTTCTAAAACCCCTCTGGCCACTTAACAGAGTGCAATAAAATATGATTATAAAATATGTAGCATACCTTCATATTTCCACATTTTCAGCATGGTTTTTCTTTATTTAATCATGTATAAAAATACATAGATGAATAATATGGAAAAACTCCAGTTTGCTGTTTCACTCTCATATATAAAGTGCTGACACTTCCTTTCACAAATATTAAGAATGAGAATTAGAGGGACATATTAACATATTAATAGTGGAAACAATCTGGTCACCTTTACATAACTTTTGGAGTGAATTTATAAATAATTAGAATGCTCATGATTATCAAATGGGCCTTACTGATGCCTTGTATTCAAAGTAAAAAAGGGAAAACCTTCTTTAATCCTTTGAACATACTAGCATGGTAACCATGTTAACTTCAAAAAAAAGGGAAGAGGAGTATGCCAAGATTTCATTAACCAGAAGGCGGGGGTGGGGGAGGGAATGTTAAAGGTAATTACTATAAAGGAAACAAAATGTTAAGAAATGAAGAATAATCCTCAATTAATTAAGTAAAGCCATAAGGTGGCTTCATTTGGCTCTTTTGCTATTTGTTTGCCACTGTGCTTAGCAGTTGAGGAGAGGAAAGAGTCGGGTCTTCCCCTGCTCCCTTCCCTTCCAACCAGAAAGGCTGGGATGTCAATACCACTACTCTAACTGGCATTTCTGGCAAGTTTGGGAAATTTGTCCCTTTCCCTCCTTTCAGTCCTTCTCCTTAACCAAAGAGAAGTTTTACCACCTTCTTAATACTTGTTAATATTTCTTTTAAGAGAGTGTGCTTAGGCCTCAGGCTTAGAGCCTCAGGCAGAGATTCCTTCCAGCAAGTTTTGTACCCATTTTGTTTCAAGGTTAACAGGGTGAACTACCTCTATCAAATGATATTGGTTTTTCATTAATGGTAGAGATATAACATTTCCAATTAAATCAAAGTATTTAAGGACAAGTTGAGCAGATGTAAAGAAAATAGGCATCAAATGATAGAACAGCAGGCACAACTTGTGACTAAAACCACGGCTGCTCCAGGTGAGCTCAGTGTCATGATGTGGGGTCTCAGACCACAGAGCCCTGGGCCTTGCTTCCAACTGGCAGTATGACCAGGGGCAAGCTACATAGCTTCTCTGTGCTTCATTTTCTGCATCTTTTGGGACACTGACTAGGGTCTCTTTAACAAAACATGAAAATGTCTTGCCCTCAGGAAGTACTCAAAATTGCCCAGTAGAAATCTTCAGTTCCAAAATTCTCATTTTCTCTTTATTATCCATGTAATTGACACTGTGAAAATAATTGGAACATTGATTCTGGCTGTAAGAAGGCTGGAGGCAGGCCAAGTGTGGGATTCTAAAAAGATTGGGTTGGCTAAAAAGTCTGTTTTTTTCCATAAGATGGCTCTAATAGTACTTAGTTGCCACTAATATGAAACAATTTTGTTAGATTGTGTTGTGATAGCAGTCATATCAGTATGCATTTTAAGAAAATCAAAATTAGTGAATTTTTGTGTAGCCATTTAATACTGAAGATGGAGGAAAGTATGCAACATTTTTAGCATATGATGCTTTAACTTTCAAGTACAGTAAAAACGCAATGGAAACACAATAAAAGATCTGTGCAGTGTATGGAGAAGGTGCTGTGACTGATCAAACATGTCAAAAGTGGTTTGTGAAATTTTGTGCTGAAGATTTCTCTCTGGACAATGCCCCATGGTTGGGTAGACCAGTTGAAGTTGAAAGCAATCAAATCAAGACATCGAGAACAATCAATGTTATACCACGTGGGAGATAGCCTGCATACTAAAAATATCCAAATCAGTAAAGTTATTGGTAAAATTGAAAAAAATTGTCTTTTATTTTATGGAAAAAACTAAATGGATTCTTTAAACTAACCCAATAACTCATTGCATCTGGAATTATAGGGGCTAAATTCTAATTAGCACCCTTGTTTTCTAGCTGAGCAATCTTGGAATAGTCAGTGTACCTCTCTGGACCTTAGACTTCTTGTTAACCAAACAGAAGGATTGGTTAATAAAGAGTCTGAGTTGCCTCCAAAGTCAAGAAGTTGATGCTTCTTTTGTGCCTATTGACTCTGACATTAATTGGGTATAATAAGCCAGTTTTTCCTGGACACCCTTGCCAAGTTAATACAGTGTCATATATAGTAACATGTGAAAGCACCTTAACATTTTAGGCATGTCATCTATTTTAAGTATTTCTGATATCATTGTGATGTAATGTTACTACAGAACAGAAATTTTAGTTCTAATATACTCAAGGATCTCTTGAAACAGACTAGGAGTAGGTATCCTCCTGCATCCTAGGAGCATGCCTCACAGTTACTTGGAGATGTGTAATAAAACAGGACAGAGTGTGGGCTGTGCCTGGACAAGTACGTTTTTAAAAAACTCCATGGGAATTTCTAATGGCATTGGTTTTGAAAAGCACTCTTAGATACCTTTTCTTTATAAGAAGTCCTTGGATTCCATCAATTTCCTTGCAGGCTTTGGAGTTCTTCTGTCACTTAGTAGTTCTGTAATCTTGTGCCAGTTCTCTGATCTCTAAAGTGGGGATAGTGACCCCTGTCTTTCAAGTTACTATAAGAATTAAGTGAGGTATTGGCTGTCTATTCTTTGTAAAGTGCCACATGGCAAATGCTGTTGCTGACTGTGACTCTTGGTTGGGGAAGCCCTGGGATGACAGAAAGGAGAGGACCAAGCACGTCCTGGGCGTCCCTGATCACAGAGACAACAAGTTGAAAGACCTTTCATAATTTCCCTAATTCTCACTGAAATTTGCAGCTTGGGTTTTATTCTGGCCATATCATTAGATTTAGTGTGAAACTGGACATGTTTTATTTAATACATTAGTTAAATGGATGATCATTATGATTTGGATTTCAATTGAGTCCTCAAGGCAATATTTGCTGATAAAGAAATATTAGGTAATTTTAGAGAATTATCAGAAAGATTAAAATATTAATGTTTCTCTTTCAAATTTATATCTCCCTAATTATAATTATCTGTCTTTTATGTTACTTATAATTTTAAATTTATAGCACAAGTTTTATAGAAATGTGTGTGTATTTTAATTTGATCACATGTTTTTAGGTCAGTAACTTTTTATCATTTTTTTTAAATAAAGATTTATGTGAATGTCTGAAATTGATACCAACAAGATCAAATATGACATTCAGAATATACATTCTTTCTTCCAGTATAGTGATTGGCCAAGGCTTAACACTTGAATTTAAGTCAGACAAAAAGCATTATTTTTCAGGTGTACCTAACTAAAATGCTACTTTATTAAAGACTATGAGGTGATTAAAATCTAGAAAAAATGTTCATCTCCAATTAGTCATTTTTGTAACTTGTTGTTGTTTTTTCTGAGTTTACTTAAGACACTTAAATCTAATTTTGAGGTTTTATACTGACAATATTTTCTCACCCACCACTCAATCACAGTAACACTGCGGCTGTCTCCCCAGCTCTGTCTCCAGCCTTTTCCTTTTCTGAGCATGCTGGCTTCTGGAACTTTATATAAGGATAAACAAAATTAAAAGCTTAAAGTTGTAAATATTTTCATCTATATTTAAACAATATGAAAATATGAATAATGGCTGATTTTCCCTGAATTTGAAAGATTTATTTTAAACGATTTAACTTAAAATATGGACTGGGTGATGCATATATGAAGTCACTCTAGAGAGACACTGCATAAGCTGTCATTCTACAGAGCACTTTTTTTATAGCAGCAATGCCCTTACTGTCTTGGGTGGGGGCAGGGCTGCCTGGGGTGGGAGTTGTAGGGAGCTGTATGGCCACTGCCTTAGGTGGTGGGCATCAGGAGTGCCTCAGCCTGCTATGGCCTATTGGCGTCATCAGTTGGAGGCCAATTGTTCTTGCAAGATACTTGGCAGGCGGCAGCCACATGCCCGACACATTAGAGGTCGGGGCGTTCCATTTTGTGCTCCAGAAGCACGTGGTTCTGTGGTGGAAGTCCCACGCAGGCCCTGAGGATGTTCTTGATGCAGCTGTGCTATATTGGAAGAGTGTGTTGACCACAGGGCTGCCCTGCAGAGCCAACGGTGCCTTGAAGAGGAAGCTGAGCTGCAACAGCACTGGGTTGAAGCCCTGTGTTTATGGGTCTGGTTGGTGCAGAAGCTTGGTCAGCAGCAACAGGTCCAGCAAGATAGGCACAGTGGAGTCGTCACAGGTGTTGTGCGGCACAAGCATCTTGGTGCTGGCAGCATCAGCTCCCCCATGTATTCATCCGCTACCCACTTGCTGTTACCCACCTAAGGTATGAGGTGGTCAGGATCCTCACCAGATGTGTAGAGAGCACTGGGTTGCTTTGTACATTGTCGGCCAGCACACTGGTTTTGGACACCTCCTTGGAGAGGAACCATAGCTGTGCTGACAGTTTCTACCTTTCTTTCTTGCCCAGGAGGTTGTAGCTCACAATGGACATGGCTTGAAGCTAGAGCTGATAAGGGAGTCAATGAGCACGGACTTGATCTTGGTCTGGCCTGAGCTGAAGTCGTATCTGCCCATAAAGACCCAGAGCTTCTATGTGAGCTCGAGTGCGACAGGCACCAGAGTGTTCTGCGGGGACCCACTGAGGAAGGTATAGCCCTCCAGGATGCTGGCCACTGCGAAGAGTGTGGAGGGTGACACCTCCAGACCTAGTTGGATGTTACTCAGCAGGTTTTCAGTGATTCAGTGAGGCCTGGGGCTAGTAGCAGAAGTGTTCTGTGTTCACCATCCACAGCACAACTTTTTCAAGCTCTGCACAGAGCTGGAAGTTACAGATGCCCCTGAGGCTCTGCTCCAGTTGCTGCTCGTATACCAGGGTTCAGGTTGTTGGCACTCATGCTCTGGTTAGCTGCAATGAACTCTAGGGTGTAGAGCAAGAGCCTTAGGTGCAGGGCAAGCAAGTGCAGCCACAGCTGTTCTTATGGTCTGCAATCCAGCACCTGCGCATGCTGCTTCGCCCTGGCCATGTTCCACAATAATACATCCCAGCTGTGGAACATGAGGTCCTCTGGCAACACCATGGGCAGCAGTGCATGGAAGAGCACAAACACCTCCTGCCCTCAGCGTCCAGGCCCAGGCTAATGGTGCCCACCTGTGTCAGCAAACAGTAGTAGCTGGCCTTGTGACCCGTGTATGTGGGCCAGCATGACAGCTGTGAACATGGAGCTTTTGTTGCAGCCCCAGCTGAGGAGACTGACCCTGGGCCAGGACACCTGCTGTGTGGTTCAGAAGGTGAGGAAGTACTTAGACCCGGGAAGCACCTGGAGGATGCTGTCCTCATGGCAGCTGACACTTGTGTGGTACTTGTACCATGCTGTGATGGCCTTTAGGCCATAAACCACATTGGACTCTTAACCATGACCTGGGCTGTGCCCTTCATCACAGTGAGTGCCAGGGAGTCAGTTCAGTCAATGGCACCTCTGTGGAGCACTCCAAAATGAAGTACCGAAAGAGCTCTGAGTGGTTGTGTTATTTTGGCAGAGGTGCCAGGGTGCACCTTCTTAATGGATTACGCAAAGCACCCCTGTTTTTCTTCCTAACAGAATTCTATTTTGTGTAAGCATCTACTCATCCACCACAGGATTATAGGAGGATAACTTCATCCCCAGAAACAGGGATCCCTTCTGATGTGAAAAGACCAAAATTCAGCAACCCAAAACAAGTTGTGATGATTATAGTGCAGTTACTACGGGAGAAAAATGGTTTCCCACAACGTCTCTGGAAGCCTCCACAATCATCACCTTCACTCAGTCGCACTCTGACCATGCTGGTGTACGAGGTGAGTGGATTTCTGTGCTGGCCGTGGTCTTTTATGTGCTTATAAGGAGAATTCCTGTTAACAAAGAAAAACCTGCAAACAAATGTCTGCACATTCCAGAAAACCTGATAACGTTTCTCTTGTACCACTTTAATATTAAGCATTGCCTTTGCCCTTTTACTGGCAGCTAATTATCCCAATCTATACAGCACTCCATTGCCTACTCTGCTCTCTCTCTCTTTCTCTCTCCCTCCCTCTCTCTCTCTCTCTGTTTATAAATATATATATTTTTTTCTGAGACATATCACCTTGTCAGGATGTATACTCAGTTGCAACAAAAATCGATTTTACATATTGATCAGAATTTGTCAGCACACCCTTTCTCGCATACCAGTTCATAGCATGTCAATTTGGCCTGTCATACTGGTTGGGAACCCCAACCACTCCTATGAAGTGAAGGGGGTGGGGGGATAAATGAATGAGTAAATGAGTGATTTCTATCATTTTTAAAAAGAAAACTCAGATTGTGGTAGGCTCAATAATAGCCCCCAAATATGTCCACATCCTAATTCCTAAGACCTTCGAAGACATGATTAAATTCAGGATCTTGGGACAGGGAGATTACCCTGCATCACCTGGGCCGGGGTGGGGGAGGGCAGCGGAGTCGCAGGGCCTCTGTAAGAGCAGGGCAGGAGACTCAGCGTCAGAGAGGGAATGTGACAACAGAGGCAGAGATGGGAGTGATGCCTGTTGAGGGTGGTGGAAAGGGCCTCAAACGCAGGAGTACAGGCAGCCACTGGAAGCTGCAAAAGGCATGGAAACGGATTTTCCCCTTAGAGCTTCCAGAAAGACCCAGCCTGGCCTGCACCTTGACTCTAGCCCAACAAAACTGACCTCAGACTTCTGATCTTCTTACTTCTGTAAGAAAGTAAATTCCTGTTATTTATGCCACTAAATTTATAGTAAGTTGTTATGTCAGCAATAGGAAATTAATAAACTTTAAAAATGTCCATTAGTGACTGCTAAATTCAAACTGGACTACAGTTAGCTGCCTGGGAATCTAATGTTCTTCTCAGCACATCGTGTGGCTGGTGTGCCAGCAGTGATGGTTTCAGCTTTGCCGATGACGCGTACGTGTTGTGACAAGGCCCAAAGGAATGGGGACTTGGATAGAATTTGCTAGACCTTATTCCTTATTAACAACTGAATTCTTCCTGTGAAGGAACATTTCCCTCTGTTACTCCCATATCTTCTCTACAACTTTTCCCACATTTTTCTGTGATTTCTATGTTACTTTTGGTTCAGTTGTATTGTTTTCAAAGAAGAAAAATGAAACTACCTAAAATTGAGCTGAACTTTGTTTTTGTCAGTTCTTTCTTTTAACTTTCAAGGAAAAAGGCAGGCACTCTGCTCCTTACGGTGATTGGGGTGGGAGCACTTATTTTGTATCTCTTGTGTCTGGAGAATCCTACACTGCTTTGTCCGACGCTGCATTGCCTCGAGTGGCGAGTTTTTCAGATGCCCAAAATGTAATCCAGGACCGGTAATTCACAGTCCTACTGTTCTGTAGCACCTGTGAAGCTTTGACAATTTCTCTTTTGTATTTGTTGTTGTATTGGTGCAGTTATTTATTAATAAAAAAATAATACTATCATTTAATGTTTGTATTAGCAGCATTGTTATGAGATTCTGCCCCATACAAATTACATGTTGGTAGCTTTGTGGAAGTTAGCTATTGCAATATCTATGAGATTTGGATATGGATAGGTTCACTGTGAATAGTAAGCAATAGAAAAATCTATGGAGCAACAGAGGAATTTTTTAACAGGTTATTTGGTAAAGAGATTGTTTCATTTTGTTAATTGATGCTTTCCACATTTACCAGTTACAAAGATTACAAATGCCAGTACCAAGATAATGAAATCCTCAGGGAAGTTTAGTTATGTATTCATTTGTTCTGGAAATTGATTTTCAAAAGTCCTTAACTAGATTTTGTTTTATGGGTCTTTATACATACCTCTGAGGGGGGAAAAAGGAATTTAAATTGATACAAGCTATTTAAGTTTTTTAAATACAAAGTTGAATAACAAATTGAATCTAAGAATCTAAGAATATATATTATTCACATAAAATTGATATACTGCTAGAACATGCTGCTGCAATTTATTATTAGATTCCTGTACAGCCACGGTTTACACATCTTATCGTGAATGAGAATGATTTGGAGTTAGTTAATAAAATATCAGTTCTTGGGCCTCTTACCTGAGAGATTTTGTTTTAATAAATTAAGAGTAGACTCCAGAATCTCTATTTTTAGCAAGTACTACAAATAATTCAAAAATCCTTAGGCTATACATACATGAAAAAACATGGCTATTATATAGTCCATCAATAATGAAAATAGTGAGTGTGGGCTATGAAATTATTTTATGAAATTCCTTAAAATCTTTTCAAGTCTTTTTGGAAAAATGGTTGTCAGAAATACTTTGCCATATGTAAGATATGCTGTGCTAAGTTATGGAACACTTGTTTAAAAAGGCTGAATCTGTCTTGAGTGAGCCTATGGTGGTTGTAAGGTTCTGGATTTCACTCAAATTTGTAGTAAGGCACACGACATCCTTTAGATGTGGCTGTAATGCATTTAGCTCAATGACAAGGAAACTGGCAGATACTTCCATGAGGCAGACTGACTGAGAAATAGTGCTTGCTGCCAGTAGCTTGATCTGCATATACTATACATTTAATAGTTTGCATTTTTTTCTTATGCACTTGTCCTAAATGCTTAATGAATAAGCTCTAAGGCTTTAATTTTCAACCAATCCTAAGTTTATTACTAAAGTTTACCAAGCAATAAACACACTATTGCACTTATACTGTCATGCGTTTATAAAGCAGTTTATAAAAGGTGACATCTGGCAAAGAGGCAGATCTATAAAAATCATGCGGGTGGATGTAGTGTCATTTTTTTCTGCCATACTCTCAGAAAGAGTAATATTATTTTGACACACACATGCATCCCCACTGTCAAGTTTCTATTTTTATAGTTAGCTTACTGCACATATCCTTAAGCTATACAAAACCTTTGGGCTAATGCAAAAAGTGACATTTCTGCATATTTATTACAATGCTATTTTAGAGGTTGACTTTGCCTGATAGGATTTTTCCAAGAACAGTGTCATTTCATGACAGTAGACATTGTCGAGAACTATACTATTGTGCAGTTAGTCAGGAAAGGTCAAATATGGAAGGACAAATCACAATAACTTAATTTAATGCTTGGCATGATTATTTCTCAATATTTGCTGGATGTAGGGAGAGGAAAAACTATGTACAGCATGATGCGGACCCTGGCTTGTGGGGTCTGCCACATTGTGGATGGGGCACGAGAAATTCACACAGACTACCGAGTCCTGTGGAGGAAAAGGGACAGCATGGCTTCTGTCTCAAGAGGAGAAAAAGCCTCTGCCTTTGCCTCAACAAGCCTTTATTGCTTTTCTGGGCATATTACACGATGGTCCTCATTTACTATGCACAGGTTCACTTTAGGTGGTTACCTTTTACAGAAAACAAAGGAGAGGATGCTGCTAATCACGTCACAGAAGAGGGATATTTGCAAATGCAAAGGGAAAAGTGGTTGAACTGGTCACACTCCATGCTGGGGAGGTTTAGCACAGACTTTAGGAAGTTACAGTAAGCATGTGCTGCCTCAATTCAGGGTGAGGGAGTTTTAGCAAAAAGCAGGTCTCAAAGTGGCCTAGGTACATTGCAGTCCTGATTCCCCACGGGGGAACCTATCCATGGGCATGTGTCCTGTCTGGGTCCACACCACGCAGAACAGTCTCCTATATAGCATACCCAGCTGAGCAGTTCTATAAGCAGCCAGAATCTAAACCAATGCTTTCATCAACATGTGCTGTACCCTGCAACCAGCAAGCCTTCTCCTGGGTTTGTACCCAAGAGAAAGGAATACATTTGTCCACCAAAAGACTGCAAGAGTGTTTATGAAGGCTGTATTTTTAAAGACCCAAACTAGAAACCACCCAAATGTCTATCAACCACTGAATGGATAAATACAGTAAACATAAAATGCACTACTTCACATCAATAAAAACATACCATCAACCACCTGGTACAGCAATATTAATGAATCTCACAGGCAGCAGAATAAAGGAAGCTGTAGATGCCCTATATTGTAAAACTTAAGGATCCTGTATTGTAAAACTTAAGAAGTGACAAAACTAACCTAGTTTGATGATGGAAGTTAGAATTGTGATTATGTGTTTTTGTTGGGGTGGGGAGTTTATTGAGGATAGTGTCTGGGACTCTTCCGGATTGTGTATCATGGTTACATATGTGTGTACATATGCGAGAATGCACAATGGTACACTTAAGATTATCCCACTTTACTAGATGTTCTGGACACCTACTGTTGTGTAATGAGCCACTTCAAAATGTAATAGCTGAAAACAAATTATTGTTGTTATACCTCACAGTGTTGTGGGTCAGGGATTTATATGGAGCATTCATTGCAGGGATGACTACTTATCTCAGTTTGTTAATGTCTGGAGTCTTAGCTGGGATGACTCCAATGGCTGGAAGTTGATTGGACATCTCACACATGGCCATCTTGATTTTCCTTGCAGCATATTGGCCTCAAGGTTGTCAGACTTCTCGCCTTAGAACAATGCGTGTCTTTAAGAGGTAGTGTTTTAAGGTAGTTGGTAGAAATATCAGTTCCTTAAGACCTAAGAATGGTAAAAAAAAAAAAAAAAAAGACCTGAGAATGGTAAAATCTGTGGAATTCTATTGGAGAAAATGTTCGCTGACCTCTCCAGGCTCTAGGGGAGGGAGCACAGCTCCTCTGCCCCCCACAGAAGGAGTGTTAGAGCTTTTTGTGGCCGTCTGTATTTTGCCACGCCATATATATATTATGTCTCAATTTAAAAGTTTTTTTCTTAAGTTAAAATCAGTCACATTACTCTCAAAACATTCTCTATTGGAATTATTGTAAAATTTGAATCTAGTTCTGAAAAACAAACAGCAGGAGAAATTCTCCATTTGAGATCTGTCTCCAACAGATCGTGCATTTCCTCCCCATTTCTTTTAGAGTTTGAAAAATGTGTAACTTTTTCTTATTTTATTTGAAATTCTGGGCTTTGAGTTTTATTTTTTCCAGGCTTGGCTGAACTTGGACTTTTATTTAATCATTTACAGCCTAGAGTTACCTGTCAGACTGAAGTCTGATAAGGCTTCTGATACAACTGAAATCCTTAGCTCTTTTTGATTTACTGGTAATGAATTTGCCCTCTTATAGTCAAAGTATGATTGTTAAAAAAGAAATCCTATATCTCTTATTAATCATCTATCAAAAATGGGTTGCCCCACAGGCCTCTTGGTAAAAATCCTTATTAAGAGATGAGAGCAGGACAGCAGCGTTTATGCAGTGAGGTTTTATATGACATAGGCTGGGAATGTTTACTCAAGCTAAATAAAGCTGTGTGAAAGCAGAGCCCTTTAGACTATCTGACCTCATTCCAATGTGCCACTGAGGTAGACGGCTGGGGAAGGCAGTATACGTTCACGAAAAGCTGCATTATCAACCATACTGCAAGGTTTCAACATCAGGGCACCCAACATCTTAGCAGACAGTTTCTGCACTTGCAGTTGGCATATTTTGGGTCAAAAGCAGCACTTCAACCAGATCTTTATATAACATTATACATTTTATTTGATGAAGTTTTGGGGCCATATCTCAATTTTGTGCCAGTAACTTCAAAATCCATTTTACAGAGTCAAAATTACAAAGATCTAACCTCCTCCTCTCAGATTAAAAAAAAAAAATTGCAAAAAGCCCCCCCCTCCCCAAGAACCAGGAAGGATTTATGCAGTAATTCCACATCTCCGCAATTTCAGGACTCTCTTTTCATTTGTCACTTAAAGAGCTCAGCGGTTTGTAAAGCCGTCACCCCAGCCCCACAGCAGGATCACTTTGTCAAAACAGAGTTGTTTGTATTTTATGCGACAGCCTATTTGTATAAAGTGCCAGGGTTGAACTAAATATACTACATGAAGTCTAAGTTATAGATGATGGAATCTTGTTTGCAGCTCCTGTCATTTGTCGGTCACACTCTTTCCCGCCAGCCTTCTAACTCAGCCTCCTAACTCAGCCTCCCTAATATAATGTGACTGTTTTTAAGAGAGCCCTTTAATTCAGATGAAGAAATGTTGTTGCTTGAGCCACTTTAAAGGCACATAATTCTAACGAGTTTGATTTTGACACATCAGTTTCCTCTCACTGATTACTAATTCCTGAATATTGCAGACTGTTTATAAAAATCAATGTCAAGGAAGGTGCTAATGTACATACCTGCTTATGGATTTATATATGCTGTAAATGCAGTGTCTAAAGCATGTGAATACATGTGTGAAAACATAACGTGTGAGTCAATAAGTCTGATGGAAGCATGACTTTAGGAATTGGCTGGATTCTACACCGTATCCCTTCACTTTCAAGCAGTGTGAGCTAGGGCAAAATAAGATGTTTGAATCTGTCTGAGTATGTTTGTCCCAAGCTGCAGGGTTACTGATTCATTGGGTCTCGTGTGGGACCCATCATGAACGTCAGGAATCCTGGTGTGTCTCGGACTACCACCATTAGCACACAGTCTCTGCTATGATTTGAGCTGATTTCTCTGTGAAGAATTTTTTAAAAGATAATTTAAGCATTTCTAAGATTTATTGTTGAATTTCTGCAGATTTCCTTCCCAATAAACGGTTCCTTGCTGGGACGTGGGGTTTTCATCATGCTTCTCAAAGGTCTGTGGGCGGGTGCCAGCAGCTTAGATGTCACCCACAAGCCTGTTCAAAATCAGGAATCTCAGATCCCACCCCAGACTCACCAAATCAGAAACTGCATTTCAACTGTTACTTGCTTTCACATTCAAGTTTAAGAAGTACTTTTCTGGTAGAATGGCTACTGATTTCTCATTTGGGGAGCTAGGTGCTCATGGAGTTTCTAAAGGGTTTTTAACTGTTACCTTCAGTAAGAAATATATTTTATACCATTTCCCAGTAAAGGGGAATATATACACTGATAAACATGTAATTAAGACAAAAGTTTCACTAAGCAATATATACCTATGCTACATGCTAAGTACTCAGATATTTTTTTTATTATATTTTGATTTAAGGTATGCCAGCCATGGCCCTTTGTGTTGATTTGCAAACAGTTTGTAAGGAACTGTGGTGTTATATGACCTTAGGCAAGTCCATTTATCTCCCCAGGCCTTAGTTTTCTCAACTATAAAAACATGTAGGTTGGACCAATTGATTACAAATTCCTGTCAGCTCAAACAGCCTGAGATGCTCTCTGAAATGTGAAAATCCACCCTGACCACATTTATGAAAGAGCATGTTTACTGGTGGTAGTATGCTTTGTTTTACCTAGAGGGCTCGAAGGAGCGCATAGCTTCCTCGTGAGAGCAGCTTACAGCCCAGAGTGGCAGACACCAGGAAAGTGGCCATTTCTGTGTGGCTCCTGCCGGTATTAAAAACAAACAGCACACGCTGTGAGCTTTAAAATGTGCATACATTGTCAGTAATTAAAACCTAATGAATAAATCCTTTTCCTGCCTACTACCCAATCAGAATGTTAAACAGTCTTGTGTTTAGAAAGAAACAGTAACTGTACAGTGGAGAAACCTGACAATATCTTGACCTCTGATCAGAACTGAAATCACCAATGAGGACGAGTTGGACATCATGTACCTCTTATGTGCCATCTTGAGAAGGACCCAACGTAATCAATATGGTATGTGGGTCGACAATACATAGCATGAATCTAACCTTCAGGACAGCTCAGAGGAACCCCAAATAGGAACTGGTTCTCTTTAAAAAAAATGCTAGTGTGTGTGTGTGTGTGTGGTAAGGGGGGAGTATGGATGGGGATGTATTGTGAAACAAAAATAAGTCAAGCAGGTAAAGAAATGTTTGGGATCATAGAAGGTAAAGAGGTGTGAACACTGAGTGAGATCCTGCCCTGGATCTCATACCAGAGTGGTGAAGTGCCGAACTGCATCACTGAGTTAGCTGACTGAACTGGCACACAGAAGATGTAAGTTATAAAATATTGCACCTGTACTGTGGTGATATAAGAGAATAAATATCCTTAGTTCTAAGAAATGCATACTGAATGCAACTTATTTTCAAAATAATAGGAGGGAATAGTGTGTATATAAGGGGAAAGCATGCAACTGATAAGCAGATGGGGTAAATTTTAACAATAGGTGAATCTGGGGGTATTTACAGGCACTCTTACACTAATCTGCTTCTCAGAACTTCTGGATGAGTTTGAAATGAATTCCAAATTAAAAGTTGAATAATGAGCCCTTTGTTTTCTTTCTCTCCTCTAATCAGCTCTGTGTATTTACTAGATGCTTGGAGAGTTTTTCCCTTGGGTGTTATGCTCACTTAGGGGCAAGCTAAGCTGACCTGGAGGCTCAGCTTTCTCTAGGTTTCCCAGAGCTTGTTACCTCTCACAGGAGCTGACAGGGGGGGTGTCCACCTCCTACCTCCTACCCCTGCCCTTGACCCTCGGGCATTTTGGTCTGTTCTCTCAGTACCTACCACTGGCCCAGTGCCTGAGTATATTATTGATTGGCTGGCACCTTTGGTTCTTTTTGTCTTTGTCTCTTAATTTTTGACCTCTACCCAATGTTTGTCCTGTTTCTTGCCTCAGTTAACTAAACCCTTACACCTTAAGTATGGGTCCCTTTGAGGGAGCACCACTTTATTTTGATCTCACAAACTCTCCAGGATCCTCTTTTGAAAAACACACTAGAAGAAGGACTCAAGTATCAACAGATGTATGGACATATCAGGGAGTCCAAAGACCTTAATTATAGGTTTCTGGCTCTAGTGAAACCAGAAATTCACAAAATATCTTTGAAAAAATAAAAAAAAAGCTCTGAACCTCCTTTGCTGTGGTGGGGGAATGCTGGAGGAGTAAATAAAGGTGGTTCTCACTCCTCAGCTTTGCCAGTGTCCACACAGTGTCCAGAGCAGTGGCATTCTGTAGTTGTTAATTACCCTTTGAAGATGTGCCCTTGTCTTCAAGGAGTTGCAGTTTAATGATGAGGTAAGTCACTTGAATGGGTGACATACACTGAAAGCTTGTGCGATTAACAGAATTCACACATTTTTGGTGAGTTATATGTGGCAGGAATCAGAGGAACCAGGAGACCCTGTGCTTGTGGAGGTGACTTGAGCTAATGGAGGAAGTTGAAAAGCAGTGGAGATAGAGGTCGCATAGCATCTGTAGATGCTATGGTTCTGTAGTGAACAAAACATAAGCAGGAAAGACCAGCCAGAGAGGCACAGGTATCAGATCATTTGCTGGAAAATTAGATCTCGTGGGCTGAGGTGTCGAGGGGAGAGGGCTCAATGCTTAGGCCTTAGGCTGCATTTCACAAAACCCCTGATTTAGACTTTAGAAATTATAACCAGGAAAGGAGAGTTACAGAAATGTTCTAGCAGAAATGCAACAAGCCCTCTGTCACACCACCTGACCATATACTTGGAATTTTTTAAAATGACGCCTGTTATTACTTTATGACTGTCCTAATTATTCTGCATCTTATTTTTTAGCATTCAAAGCATCTTAAAAAAAATTGAGCATACTTTTTGGACCATTGTTTTTTTTCTCCCTTTTTAGTTTTTTTTTTTTTAAGATTTTATTTATTTATTTCCAGAGAGATGGAAAGGGAAGGAGAAAGAGGGACAGAAGCATCAATGTGTTTGTCTCTTGTGCGCCCCAGCTGGGGTCCTGGCCCATAACCCAGGTGTGAGCCCTGAACTGGGAATCAAACCTGCGACCCTTTGGTTCAGAGGCCGGCACTCAATCCACTGCACCACACCAGCCTGGGCCCTTTTTAGTTTTTGAATAAACCAAGAGTCTCAAACGTGTGACTGGAGCTCTCTCTTATCCTCCCAGAAGCTGTCCATCCTCATTCATCCCTGTAATAACTCCTGCCTACAGTGTGTTTCATGCACCTAGTGAAGTGGATGTCTCCTCTTCCCACCACCTTCCCCACCTGCAAGATAAATGGTTCCAAACTTCCCACTGTAAGCAAAGTTGGTGTTCAGTTTGTTAATTACTGGCACTTCCTCGACAGAACATAAGGGATCTACAGAGCAATCACTTAAAAGGGAAACAGCTGTCAATTATCACTTGAATGAATCCTGTTTAACAGAGGTGATGTCAAGCTGGCTGATGTGCAACCTTCTGTGCATAGAATGTAGATCCTTTGGCCGACCAGTTCTGTGCCATGTGCAATTTGTGAGATAAGCATTCTCAAGGCCAGATTTTAAAGTGGCCTTAGCTGTGGATAACACTGTGGAATCTGGCAACTGTTATCAGGACGAGTGATTAATTCTCCCTATTAATATTCAAATATGAGTAAACAGAAACAACCATTCCTAACATTAAACATTTTAAATGGTATTGCAGTGGTGATAATGATTATTGACATGATCATAGCAATGATACAATGGATTATATTGAATCATATGTAAGAGGCCCTACACTGAATATTTCATAGGCATCATCTCACTTAATTCTCAAAACAATCTGTTGTTAAAAAACAATTTGCAGAAAGGCAAATTCATACTTCTTGTACAAATATAAAGTAAACACATTTCTACATCTGTGTGTAAGATCTTATTCAGCCCATTAATTGATGAGGGACCTAGTAAGATGTTAAAATCAGTCCAAGGATGATCATTTGATTCTGTCTACCTATCTATCTGCAATTTGACAGGCTGTTGGATTAGATACAGAACAGCACAATGTCCTGCTTGGCCATGACAGCTCACACAAGTTTCTGTCTCCCATCTAAGCTGTAAAATGCTCTGTAAACAGGAAGTCAAGCCAGCGATGGGAGCACTGCACAAAGGAATCCAGTAATCTCATTTGCCTATTTCCAAGTTTCAAGTGATTTTTCAGATGGCTGTAAGGTGGGTAGTGCTATAATACATTATAAATGAAGAAGCTGAGGCTTTCCGAGGTTCACCAAATTGTCCAAGATTATTAAGAGATGGAGCTGGGCTGACTCATGCATGTCTCCTGACATAGCTGGCACTGTGGTAAAACCTACCTGAGCTCAAGAAACACAGAGTTTGAGTTCAACTCCCAATGACCTTGGATAAAGGAACTACTATGCCTTAGTTTTTCATCCATGAAGTAGTGTTGCTGGTAGTTTTTGACTTACGGCGGTGTCGCGAGGACACGGTACATTGCGTGCATGGCAGAGCGCTCTCACTGCATGTTGGCAGCTGCTGTCATAACTCATGACGATCGTCACAGTCATGTGCTGAACCTGTATGTGTCTTGGAAACAGCAGTGCCCCTGCCTTTGCTACTTCGGTGTGCCATGATGGCCTTACAGTCTGGTCACATCCAGCACATGAACTCTGGGAATCACCATAGCAGGGAACACTCTTCTGCCACAACTTTTGTCCAGAATCATGACCAGCTTCATCTGACCTCAGAAGCAGATCCATAGTATACTTCAGAAAGCACCTCTTCTCCCTGCAAACAAAACAACAGGACACTGTGGCTCATGAAAATATTTGTCCCCACTGTTTTATAATCTGTAGGACTTAAAGAATGCGTGAATCCATGGTACCTGTAGCAGATGTCATTATAAAATTGTACTCAAAGTAAATACCAGTTTCATACAACACATGCTAGAGTAGATTTTCCTCAAAGGCAAAAATCCAAGCACAGTGTTTAATCCTTCCAGGAGCTCATATCCCCCTGTACCAGTAAAAATGTATTTTTTTTGTATTTAGGGCTTCTCATATGAATATTACCTCATCATCTTGCTTTAAGCAGATAAGGTGCGAAAGGAATTCTATGAGTCTTCTCTTTTGGAATTTAGGGGTACCCAATAGCAGAAATCAAGGGCTAAATGACAAAACGGTGTGTGGCTGGTGGATTTACTGATTTTATTTTACACATGACCTCTCTGTGGATGTTAACATTTTTCGAGTGGATACCTACCGGAGACACAGTGCTACACTGCCTCCTTGTCTCTGTGAGGAGAGCCTTATTGAAGTCAGCACATCTACATGTCTTTACTCAGGTATATCAATAATTTCTCTTTGTGCTCTCGTCTTTGTTGTGTGGGGAAGAAGGAAATACTCATGTCAAAAGGGAAGCATGATTTCTTGATTTGGAATTCTTTAAGAACAAATAAAATTAACTAGCTTTGCCTTCTTAGGATTCATGCATCAGATTTTTGCCCAATCCCCCCACCAAAAAAAAAAATCCAGCATGTAAGTCCTGTTATTGTAGTTAGGATGAAGAAAAACATTCTCCTGATCAATTCTCCATGATCTTGTTATTATTGGTAACATAAACAATATGCCTGTACTTTTTTAGAGCTGACAAGCACCAAGTATACTTTTAAACATGCCAAGTGTGTTTAATATTCCACTTAGATGTTTTGTTCCTTAATTTAACATCATGTAACATTTGATTTGTATTTATATTTAACATAAATCATGAAACATATATTTAACATATATTTATATTTTTTGTTTTATATTTAGAATTATTGCCTTATAAACTCTCTTACCATACTGTGAATTGTACCCAGAAACTCAGTTTAATTTTGCACCTATATTGTTATGAGGAATGGTGATGGAGCTCTACTCTCAAAGGTTTGATCAGTTGTTCTCAGCAGAAATAAAGTGGAATGAAAGAAAAGTTCTGGGGAACCTCTCAGTCTAGACTTATTTATGAGTCTAGCTCATAAATAATAACAGCTCATACGAGGATTACCCAAATCTGTTTCTACAATTTCTGTTTTTCGTGACAAGGCTGTAACTAGGTTACTGAGTATTTTAGCTCAAATTTCTATTCCATGTGTATTTGGCACCCTCAAAGCAAATATATTTTCTACTTTTGCTCTTAGTTTTTTCAAGCAAAATGGAACTTACATTACCAGTGAAATATGGCAGAATATATTGACTTAGGGGAGAAATGTTTTCTAATTTTAACTTCTTTGAAAGTTCAGTTGAGGTAAATATTTTTCACTATAGTTGTCAAGTACTATGTAGTCTGCTCTAACCGAAAGTTGGACTAAGTCAAGAATAGAGTCAGGATTAATGAAATTCTTCTTTGCATTTGTGTCTATTCTGCTTCCCGACAGTGGTATGTCCTGAACTTTAAAATTTTAAAACCTCTTGTGACAACATGCCACATTACTAAATGAGGGTTTCTTTAGAAAGTAGTGGAATTATGCTTTAGTTTTAGAATCACTAACTGACTGAATTTGCTTTTTCCAAAATACAATTTTTTAAGTTAGCCTCTGTGAACTTTATAAACATTCTAAATTATGGTGGAATGTAAGCAATGCAGTTTCATTAACTTTAATAAAGCTGAATAAAAATACTAAACTTAAAAATGGTCTTCAGTCCTGGCCAGGTAGCTCAGTTGGTTAGAGCGTCATCCTAATACACCAAGGGTGTGGGTTTGATCTCCAGTCAGGGCACGTACAAGAATCAGTGAATGCATATAAATAAGTGGAACAACAAATCCATGTCTCTTCTTCCCTTTCTCTCTCTACAATCAATTAAAAAAAAAAAGTCTTCATAAAATTGTGTTATTGCCAAAGCATTAAATAGCACATCAGAATTTAAAATTACTAAAAAATACTAAGTATCCATTTAGAATGAGATTTATTTTATTATGGCCCACATCTCCAAAACAAATCGACAGTCAATTGCAATGCATTTTGAGATGTAAAAGCACCATTAATTACTGTTAATGGTACTTCTCTAATGTATGTAAATACATCATCTATACCCAAGCTCTTGGCAGGTTTTTCTTACTTCTTTCTAGACAGTTTAAAGATTTTAAATTATTAATATTCACAACAAGCATAAAGATAAGCACACTGTTTTGAAGCTTTTGATGAATGACGGTTGGAGACATACTGTGCGTGGGCTGACAGTAGATATTAGCTCTTTGGCAATAACTCATGGCCCTACTTGAAATGGAACCTGGAAGAGAGACCAAGAGTTTAAAATGATGTTATTAAGAGTCTCTGTAAGCAATTTATTCCAAGATTTCTTAGACTTGAAAATTTAATTAGTTTCACCATATACCTAGTTCATATTTGGCCTCAGGAGGTTTTAAACTCAGCGCATGCTCCTGCCACAGCAAACACTATTTCTTTCTTCTTTTTATTGTTATTTACTTTATTTTTTCTTTTATTTTTTACATTACCATTAACCCCCCATACTCTCTTCCATGCCCACTCGCGCAATTACCACACTGTCTGTGTCCATGAGTTATTTCCCTCTTTTTTTCTTTTTGTTCCATTCCTTCACCTCCCAACGCACCTCCCCCCCCCCCCCCCCCCCCCCCCCCCCCCCCCCCCCCCCCCCCCCCCCACACACAGAAGCTCCCAGAGTTGTCAGCCTGCTCTCTAGCTATTTCTGGTAGGCAGTATTTCTGATTCACACTGCTGAATAAGATTGACAGTGACTTCTCAGGAGTACACTGTGAGAACAATGTGTCCTATTTGTCATGTCCTTTTATCTCTGCCTGAGTTAGAATATTCATGTTGCTGTTCCAACAGGCCTCACATTGTAAAGTAATAGTAATAATAAAGAATACTCTGTGCTTTCTTGCAAACCTCACCCTCAAATTTGAACAAAGTGAATGTCATAGAGACTCATAAGTAGGATTTTCACCAATTTAGATCTAAAATGTGACAATGGGAAATAGATATATCAATAATTTCCTGCTCAAGTGCCACAGGCTGTGTGGTAGCAAAACACAAGCAGTTCTTTTGTAGTGAAACTGTTTTTTGCATTTTATTTTATACTAGACTAGATTCAGAGATTCCTTCCCTCTCCCTCTATCTCCTTTAACTTTCTTTGATAGATAGAAAGGTTACTTAATAAAGTTAAAAATATTGAGTACTGATAAAAAGCTAGATTTCAGATCTAGCTTCTAATTTATACTTGCTACACTTCATAAATAACAATATACAGGTTCAGTTAAATTTGAACTTCAGATAAGCAGTGAAGTTTTGTTTTTTTAGTATATATCCCATTTGATAGGTAGCACATATTTATAGTAAAAAAATTTTTGTTGTTTACTAAGATTCAACCGCCTCTCCTGTTTCATCTGGAACCTGTATTCTAGCTCATGATGATGAAAGATCACTGCTTTTTGTGAGCATGTACACTCACATACTAGTTGTGTCATCTGTAAAATGGGAGTAAGAACAACAAAGTTTTCTCAAGGCTGTCGGAAGGTTTAAACATATTGTGTCAAGCATGTGATACAGTTCCTGCCATCTAATCAGCACTGTGGAAGCATAAACTTTTGTTCTTAAGGTGCCAGTCATTTGTTCCAATGCTGTAGGCATCTTGTCTGCTGGGATCCTGCTGACGCAGATCAGATCTGTTAGGAAGGAAAGGATGCTCCTGACGCACTTGGCAGCTGCTGTCATTTATCTGCCAAAATAGAGGCTGCCCAAGTGACCCCTTGACTGAAACTCTTAAAAGTTTCCCGTGCTGGAGTGCTCACAGGTACTGTGACGAGGCACAACAATGGCAACTTCTCTTTTCATAGGGTGCTTATGGTATTTATAATAATGGTACATGTCAAGTGTGCTCTGAACACAGTGTGCTTGATTAAAGGCTAATGGGGGCAGGAAAGAGCCAAGGTGCTAATAGCAACTGGTAATAATAGAAATGAACGTAAGCAATGTGAGCGCGGATGTTTCCATTATGCCAAATGGAAATTCACAGTGTTGGTGGGTGTTTCAAATGTAAGATCAAACAGTGTACCCAATTATTCCTTTGTGGTCCTCTACAAAGTGCCAGGTACTGGCACTCCTGCCTTCTGTCCCTACTCTGAGTGTCTGTGTGGAAGTCAGAGTAGGCTGGGTTACAATGCAGTAATAAACAATTCCAAAATCTCTATGGTTTAACCAACTGTGATTGATTTCTTATTCTTGCAAGGCTCACAGTTGCCCAAGGTGACTCTCCAGGGCTGCTGTCCTCTCAGGGGAGATGGGGGGCTTACATTTAGTCCACTGCTGTCTTGTGGCATATTTGTCTTAAGGCTCCAAAGTTCACTGAAATTGGGGGAGAGAGGCAGGGACCGTGCACCTGGGCTGGTAGATGGTGCATTACCACTGATCACGCCTGTGAGCCAGAGCTGGTTGTGTGGTTCTGTCCAACTGCAACGTGCGTTCTGAAATGTAGCCTTCCACGTGTCCAGCTGCACATTCTGGGAGTGGACCCAGGACAATTAGCACTAGTTTGCCCCACTGGCAAACATCACAGTTTAATCATGCCGCTATCTTCCACAAGTCCCAGAATCAACTTCAGAATTTCTCTCTACTATGTCACAGGCACTAGCTGGCAGTCAAGGCTGACAAGAGAGCTGAAACCTATTGTAGTTGGCCTCTGGATGTCATGCGTAGTGATTAGTGCTTTGTAAATGAGTGAGAATAGGTTCTTCTGATAGTCTCCATCATTGGCTTCTGTAATGATCTGTACTTTCCATGACATCACACTCTGGTTTGGGAGAAAGTAGTTTGTAGGTACCAATCTTGATAGTATTTTTAAAATGCATCTCCAATTTGCCTGAAATTTAAGTCCTCCCTAGCTTTATTCCCATGCAATAAAAATATTAGAATTTTCTAATAACTGATGAAGAGGGAAGAAACTTATTAACAAAACTTGCAATAAAACTTGAAATTTTTTTTCGTTGTGGGGTAAAATGGATAGCATCAAAGCTCTTTCCCGCTCAAGACAATTTTGTCTGTGATCCCTTAAACTGATACCTGATGAGAAAGTCAGATCAGCCCCCATTTGAGGTTGGCCATTTCAGTTCAGTTTTCACTTATATGGAAATTTCCAGTGGGTGACCCATTTTCCCAACTAACTTTGGGGAACAAACATAGCCTCAGAATTTTCTCAAGTCAGGAATGTGAGTTTGACATTAATGAAATACAGACTGGAGAATAATGAGGAAAACCTTTTGAAACTGGGCATTACATTTCAAAGTTCTTTTACTGTGTGATTGCTCACACTGGTTCTAATCAGCAAACTCTGTGGCTTTGTTTTCACTTGAATACTGTGTAGTTCAAGGCACAGTGCTAAACACTGAGGTGAACATTAAATCATCTAAAAATGGAGGCATTGTGAAAAGAGAAATCTATGGTAAAATATATAAGCAAGTACTTAGCTGTCTGTTTTTCAGGATGAAATGTCAGAGGAGCTAAGGCAGTAGAAGTTGCTCGGGTTGGAACAGATCTGTTGTAAGAGTTACAAGATCGGTGACTACATTGATTAAACATGCTGGAAGGAGAGACAGTGAAGAGCACCCCACACTGAAGCCATAGATATTTATTTAGTCAGAAGCCTCTTTTAATAGATAACTGAACTCTTAGTGATTAAAAAAAAGGGAATGACTTGTGTCTTCAAAAAGTAAAACACAAAACAGCATCATTTAATTCCCACAGCATATTGATTCAACATGGCCTGCAGTTAATTCCTAATTGGAACCTCCTGATACTTCTTTTAAACAGCAGTTAAAATAAATGCAAAAATTATCAGCCTGACATTGAATCATACCCACTTTAAATACATTTAATCAATCTAGGTATTTAATTATCTCCTGAAAGCAAGCATTTTTTTCTTTTATAAGATGATTACAATTGACAAGCCTATATTTAGCATTTAATATATGTTTGTATGTTTTTAAAAGCTCAGAGGTAATATATTGAATTCATTTTTATTTCCAAAAGTCCAGGCACTACAGAAATATAAGGAGTAATCTATGCCCCCTCTCACCATCCCACCCTAAGGAGTAATCTATGCCCCCTCTCACCATCCCACCCCCTTCCTCAGCTCTTCAAGAAGTAATAACTGTTCAAAGTTAGGCATGAATTTTTTATAGCTCTCCTAAGTGTTTATTTTGCTAACACTTAATTATTAAAAATCATCAGGAACATACCTGAATTTCAAGGTGGGTTTATTGGTGCGGCATCATTGCAGCAACACTAAGCAGAAATTGCAGGGGAACAGTGGGTGTCTAAACAGAAAGGTTTAGTGAAGGGGGTGCTAAAAGGATTGGGGGACTAGAATTAGTCATGGGCTGCTCTTCGTAGCTATTGGTCAGAATATATCTACTAGGCTGCTTCTAGAACAATTGGAGCTTATAAGTCTATGAGGATAAGTAATGGCTTTGAGTGAGCTATTGACACAAGAGTTTAAGCTTAGTCTGTTGTCATGGCATGGTCAGGTGTGGCTTATCTGTTTTGTGAGTCATGGAGCAGGTTTTATGATTGCTAGTTCCAATCTTAAGTTAGACATATATAAGACCCTCCTGGTGAAACATACTCACTCTACTGAACATTTCCAGTTTTTCTTCTCGTCCTTATGAAGTAGTGCTAATGTGGTATGTCACAGTTATTTTCCTACTTTAAAACACTGATGTTAGTTTTATTTTGTTGTTCATAAAGGTATTAAAGAGTTAGAATAATGCTTTTAGATTAGATTTTTATTTGGAATAAAACATTTAAGGGGAAATCAGTTCAATGTTTTGAATAAATGAACTAATGAAATTCTTGAGAGAGTAGAAGCCTGAATGGAACTCAGGGATCTAAGGAATCCTGGGGAATTGAGAATGGCTTTGGGAGGTCTGGTTTGGGTACTACAAAGGTGGTTCTGGCTACTGTTTAGAAATGAGCTTGGACAGGGAAATGAACACAATGACTAGCATGACAAAGGTGGGAGAGAGTGGGGGCTGTATCTAGGGCTGATGGAGTGAAATGCAAAGATTTGGAAGACAGAAGCACAACAACAGGACCCTAATGTTCTCGTCAGACTGGTGGGGAATGGGAGAGTCAGGTGTATCCAATATGGCTTGCATATTTCTGACGAGTACTAGTGGATCAATAGTAGATCAATCAATGCTGAAACGTGAGGAAAATTGAAAAGGAATGGGTTTTGGTGGAACAGGTTGGACAGTGGGCAGGAAGTTCATTATCAGACTGAAATAATGTGCTTTTTACTTATATCTTGACTGAAAATTGACAAAACATCATCCAATGCCCTATGTCATCTAGTACTGACAGCAACTGTGGAATGATATTTAGGTCAGTATCACCTCTATCATACAGAAACAAATGAGACACACTGAATGTCTGAGCGGCAGACTGGGTTGAAAGACTATTCCATGACAGTTCTTCCATTAGAACTTGAGTCTTTTGACTGTAATTCTCCCTGATTTCTATCTCTTTTCTTGCTTCTTCTCCAGTGAGTAATCTCCTTATGTTATCATTTAGTTATTAATCTCCTTTGTCTTAAGTTCTCTTACCTGGCAGGTTCTGGTGAGGTAACAGTGAAAAGAAAACACATTTATTTAAAAACAAAGCTAAAACACTTCTGGGACAATGGAATGGCCTGGGTATTAAATATAAGATAAACATAAAAAGATGCTGAAATGTGGGGAGAAGTCAGACAGATACTAATACAGTAGTGAGTTCCCTAGATTTTATTTTTTGCCTCAGATATTCTAGATCTGGAGCTAAAGAAGCCAGCATCCCTAACTTCCAAAGACACCCAGACAAAATGTGTCATAACAAATGTCTGCTTTCTCTAGTCAGAGAATTAGGAAAGGGCTGTCTAGCAGGACAGAAAACTTAGACAGTAACTACTGTTATCAAACCAAACACCACAAGTGAACTAAACAAAAACAAAAAACCGTGGTGGAACCTCACTTACAGTAGCTAAGGAGAAGTGGGGGCTCTCGATTTTTGCCTTCCCTAGACTGCAGTGAAGCCCCCAAACCTTCTGGCCAGGTCAGGGTCAAAGAGAACCAAGTAGGGAGCTGGGACTTGCATGTCCACTGGGTAGCAATGATTCCAGTCCACTGGGGAGCCTGGGTTTTCACCCAGCAGCAGTAAAGAGGTGCTCCCCTGCTCCCCAGAGTGGTGGGGTCAGAGGAGGCCCAGCAGAGAGGCAGGACTCGCACCACTGCCCAGCGGCAATAAGGCCGACCTCTCCCAGTCAAGTGCTGAAAGGAAGGGCCAACTCAGAATTCTGTATCTAGTATAAAGGTTCTGTAGCAATGCAGGGGCAATCAAGATAGTCTCAGATGAAGGAAAGCTATTCATTTGTGTATTCATTTTATGAAGCTAGTATTCCCCAGTACCAAAACAATAGGAAGATGACTGCAGGGCAATATCTCACATAAACATAGATACAAAAATTTTTAATGAAATTTTAGCAAATAGAATTTAACAGTATATAAAAAGAAATATACACAATGACCAAGTGAGGTTTATTTAAAAATGGAATAATGTAATGTACCATGTTAACAGGCCAAGGAAGAAAAAAATCACATGGTCATATCAATTCCTGCAGAAAAAAACATGTGAAGAATACATTATCTATCATGATAAAAATTCCTCAGAAAACTAGAAAAAGAGGGGAACTTCCTTATTCTGGTAAAGAACATATCTACAAAAAAAAAAAAAAAAAAAACAAAAAAAAAAAAAAAAAAAAAAAAAAAAAAAAAAAAAAAAAAAAAAAAAAAAAAAAAAAAAAAAAAAACCCTATAGGTAAAATTGTACTCAATGGTAAAAGACTGAATACTCTCTCCTTAAGATTGGGAATAAGATAAAAATGGCCACTCTCACCACTGCTATGCATGGGAGGACTTAACCAGCACAATAAGACAAGAAAAGGAAATAAAAGGAATATAGATTGAAAAGGAAGAAATAGAATCACCCCTACTTGCAGATGACTTGAATGTCTACATAAAAAGCCCTAAGGAATCTATAAAAAATGTCTTTTTTCTAAAAATAATAAATTAGTTCAGCAATGCTGCAGGTAGAAAGGGCAGCATACACAAATCAATTATATTTATACTAGCAATGGACATGTGGACACAAATTAAAAATATAAAATCAGTATCAAGCAGTCAAAAAATGAAATACTTAGATGTAAATCTGTCAAAACATGTACAGGGCATAATATGCTGAAAACTAAAAAATGCTGGTGAAAGAAATCAAGCCAGGTTTAGATAAATGGAGAGAGAGAGATGATTTTCACAGGTTAGAAAACTCATCACAGTGAAGATGTCAATTCTCCCCAAATTGATATACAGGTTTAATGTAATTCCTATCAAAAGCCCAGCAAGACTTTTTTGTAGTGATAGACAAGATTATTCTGAAAGGATAGCTATAGCAACTTTTAAAAAGAAGAATAAAATGGTAGAGATCAGTCTATCTGATTTCAGGACTGGTTATGTAGTTACAGAAATTATGACTTTGTGTCATTAACAGAGATGTTACACACAGATCAGTGCAACAGAATAGGCAACCCAGAAACAGGCTATTCAATATGTCCAACCGAGTTTTTACAAACATGCCAAAGAAGAGTAAGGCTGGCCTTCTTAACATGCTACTGGAGCAATTGGATATGTATAGGCAAAAATATATAAAATAAAATCTTGACCAAACTCTCACACATTCAACAAAAATTAACACTAAATAGCAACCATGGACTTAAATGTAGCACTATCAATACTTCAGAAAAAAAATAGGTAAAAAAAATATGTGGGATCTATGTCTAGGCATAGAGATCTTAGATTTGACACGACAAGTACAAGAGTATGAGCCATAAAGGGAAAAAATGATAAATTGGGCTTGATTAAAATTAAAATATTTTTCTTTCTGAAACATTCTGTTAAGAAACTAAAAAGGCAAGCTACAGCCTGGGAGGAAAGAAGAATTACCTAGAATTTGTAACAAACTCTCAAAACTCAGCAGGACAAAATAACTAACAATTGAATTAAAAAATAGGCAAAAGATATGGACAGAAATTTCATCAAATAGTGACATGAAACTATGTTCTGCATCATTAGTCATAAGGAAAATGCAAATTAAAATCATATGGAAATATCTCTGTACACCTATCAGAATGACTACAGTAAAAATTAATGGCAATACTAAATTCTGGCAAGAATATGGAGAAAATGGGTCACATTGTTCTTTTTAATTTTTGTACAAGCTGTAAAGTTTAGGTCAAACTATTCTTTTCTTTTTTTTGTCTATAGATGATCAATTGCTCCAGCAACATTAGTTGAAAAATCTACCCTTCCTTTATGAACTAATATTTGTACCTTTGCTGGTGAGAATGTGACATGTTACAGCCACTCGGGAAAACAGTTTAGCAATTTCTTTAAAATGAATCATACAGTTACCCTACAACCAAACATTTATGCTCACAGGCATTTTACTCCAGATAAATGAAAACTTAGACCTACCCCAAACCAAAACATGAATGCTAATAGCAACCTTTTTCATATGGTTAGGTGCAACGTGGCACACCAATCGCATCATGGAGACTGCCCAGCATTCAAAAGAATGAACTTTTTTTTTGGTTGTCCATGGTTTATTGATAATACAGCAGAGTAGAAAGACTCAAAGAGCTGTTTTGAAATTCACCCCGAATGTAAGCTGAGTGTCTTACATTCCGGACCGTCTGCAAGTCCAAGAGCTTCAGCACTTCCTTAGTGTCAGGAATAGCTTCAGTGATTTCCTTATTTAGGGCTGAGATCTCTGGAACTATTGATGCTCTCTGAAACTTGCATGAATCTCTGGAGAGTTATGCTGAGAGAAAAAAACAACAATTTCAAATGCTACAAGTTGTGTCATTTTGTTTATGTAGCCTTCTTAAAGTGACGAAAGTATAGAAATGGAGGACAGATTAGTGGTTAAGGAGGGGTATGAACTGGGGCAGGAGGGAAGTAGGCATGGCTACAAAGGGGCAACCCGAGGTATCTGTGATAATAGAAATGTTCTGGGGGCAAAAAAAGACAAAGGTAAACAATTTAACTGAGACTATGGGTTATTTTAGGCACAACATGTAACTATAGTCACTGTTTCTACATTCATGCCCATTGGCATTTAGAAACTAAAAGTTTGGTATAGTGAAATTGGATATGTATTCTAGTCCAACTTCTGTCACCAATTAACTTGTGACCTTGGTCACATTCATTGTGTTTGCTGGAATTTAGGCTCTCCAGGGGGCTTTGGAATGATTAATCACAAGCATTCTTTCCAGCTGTAGAATTTGATGGTTTCATGTTTCAATGCACCAAGTGCATTTTAGTGTCTCCAAAGTACACTCAGACATGAAAGAGTGGGCCTGTTGTGATTTATCTTATGTTATCAAGCATGTTTTGCATGGGCTGTTTTAATGCATGGAATTTAACCAGCATTTCTTTTCGACAATGACAAAGGCTAAGACCCCAAATTCTCCCCATTGAAGTTCTCTAAGTACTACCTCTTGCACCTCTGAAGACAAGGCTTTGCATTGCTCATGGAAAGTTGTTTAAAAGGACTTATAACAAACATTGGTTGAAAGGGAATTGGTGTTTTCAGGGTAAATTGTATTGCTGAGATTGCTTTGAAAAATACAATTTGCAGTAATTCTACCTTATAATGAATTCCATGGCACCATTTGAGATATAGTTTACATTTTGAAGCATTTTTTTTTTTTGGTTTGCATCACATGATGATGGCTTCTAGCCAAAAATAAGTCTTAATTCATGTAAAACCATGTTGATATGATTTGAAAGCCCAGTTCCTGAAGTTTTAAGTGTATATTGTGATCCCTTAAGAACCCCATTGCTCTTCATCTAAATTGGCTCAGTCCAGTGCTCACTGTTGATTTTCCGTAAGTCCTGGGAGGGGACCTGAGAGCTGTACTTTCCAGGGGTGGTTTTCACGGCATTAAACACAGGACTGTTTCATCTCCAGTGCTAAGCAGCAGGCGTGTTATAAACTCTTCCCTTATGCCCTACAATATTGGGAAGAAAACATATAGTTAGATCACTTTGAGATCACTTCATTTCCTTCCCAATTAACAGACATTTATTAAAAATTGTCTGCTCTCAGTGAAGGTAAATAAAGCATATGCTTGTTTTACTTCTGTGGAGACCAGCAACTTTGAAGTCAAAGACTAGTATCTGTATCCTTTTCTCATCTTTTTTAGCATCAGTGTCTTTTGTCATTAACTTTTGTAATTTATAAATTCTGTGGTCTTTGACTTGAGCTTTTTCAGAAAGGTGCAAGTTAGACATAAGTAATCTATCACTATGGGCACAGAAACCCCAATAGTCAGAATCTGCAAAATCAAAATTTCTCTTTCTGCTATTACAATTAATGACCCACTATCATGTATAGACTGTTATTTTCTCATAGAAATATAATCTTGGGAAAGAAATAATAGCTATAAACCAAGGTGTGTTTTATAGTACATTTGAACATCATCTCTAGATTACTTCTGTTTTTAAAGGTATCTTTATTCTTTGAAAGCTGTGGGTTTAATGTACTATAGCACTGTCATCACGGGAACCAAAGTGAAATATCAGTTTGATTTAGGGTTGCTATGGAGAATACTTTAATGTTTCAATTCAGTAGTTTATACTTATGTGTGTGTGTGTGTGTATATATATACATATATATTGTGTGCAATATATATATATATATATATATATATATATATATTGCAGCAGATAGCTAGTTTGGTGAATGTGTTTTAATTGACTACGAAGATGCAAGAATAGCCATTTGAAACAAAGCCAATAGCAAAAAAAAAATACACGTTTTGGTTTCGTTTTATGACTCTGTAAGGGAAAACATTTTAAAAGAGTGGCACACATTTTTCTGCATAGAAATCTTTTTATGATGTTTTGATGTTTACTGATATTCAGTATTCATCCTTTCATTTCTTTCCTTCATTAGTTTGTATTTACTGTATAATTGCTTGGGTGTGGGCTCTCTTGGCCTGCAATTTAATTACATCTAATTATCAAGTCATAGTTAGAATTATTTTGCCCTTACACTCTTTTCTAAGGCTTTCTTAGAGCAGGACCTGCTATTAAGGTTTGGTTATTGAAGTTTTTTTTTTTTGTTTGTTTGTTTGTTTGTTTTTAATAAAAACTCCAAGACTAATGACCAGCAGCTAACAGCCAAGTTAGGTTGGGGCCACCTGGTTTTCACAGGTTTCTCAACTTTTTCTCCTGAGGGGAAGAAACTCTCCCACTTGTTTTAGATATGCTTCATGCCTAACATTTCATTTTCTCAGGTTCTTCAGGAATTTATACTTGTCTCTACTCCCCTACACCTCTACTCCCCCATACTCCCCAGCACCTCCTGGACCAAAGTGCTGAGACTTGGGAGTTTAGTCACATCATTACATCTCTAGGAAGGCGTGCTCTAACTTTGAAACAGTCAATATTTGAAACAACTAATCTGGAGAGACAGTATAATACAGTGAATGAAATTTTGGAGCTAGAAAGCTGGTTCAGTTTTCCCATTTTAGACTATCCTTTGCTCTGAACGAGAGGCAAGCAAATCATTTAACATCTCTGATATTGGTGTCTACATCTTGTCGTGAGAATTGGAGATATTACACTTCCAAGTTCACTCACATGGAGGTTGGCAGGATTCAGGCCCTCTAGGGTTGTTGGATTGTTGTCCTCAGTACCTTGCCACATAGGATCTCCACAGGGTAGCTAGCTTTATGTGATGTAGCAAACAAGTGAGAAGAACCAGAGAGAGTGAGAAAGATAGTCTCTAATAAACTAACCTCAGAATTAACATTCCAATATCTGTGTCACATTCAGTTGTCAAAAAAAAAAAAAAAAAGTTACAGGTCCAGCCCACACTAAGACAAAGAGGGGATTATACAAGGGTGTGGATCCCAAAGATGGTATTATTATCAGCCATTGTAGAAGTTGTCAAAAACAGTACTCTCCCCCAAAATCAACCTTAATATTTTTCTTTGGAGCATTTCCTCATATTTCAAGCTTGGGGTGGTGCTGACTCTTGTTTTCTGCCATATCTTCTGAGTATAGGGGGGCCAGATGTCAAATTGGAATACTGAAGCAAAAGAGTTTAGAGTTGGCTTGGGAAGCCACGCAGAGCATCAGGAACAGTATTGTGATGAGAACCTCAATCAGCTGATATCCTGGTGGGTCATTATCTCCTGAATTATTTTGCTACATGATTACACATGAACCATAGAGCTTCACAAATAAACCACTATAGTAGGCCAGGAGGGAACAATATGAGCAGTCATTTAGAATGTGCTGCTGCAGAGAGAATTGCTAAATGGCTGTTCTTTGAAACCGTTTTACCAAACTACAGTTTGTGTATGTGCTGTAACTATTCCTTATAATAAACCAGAGCAGCTACACTCCCATTCCTTGTTCTAAGCTCCCAGTTCTGAAACCACCATTTCAGCAGGTTATTCTTGGGAGAACACTGAACATCATTTCTAGGCATTTCTAGTTCTACATAATTAGAGTAGGAGACTTTCAAGTTGGCTTCAGGTTTTAGCTTGTTATATAAATAAGTTTACAGGAATCTCAAATGCTTTACAGAAATCTGACAGCAACTATAAAAGACTTTTGAACATTTTTGTTGCCAAAGTCCCAGGGATTGCTGAAATCTTAAATAGCTCATTTTAAGCTCCAATTCAGAGCTTTTTGTCATGTTTCATAATGTGGTGCATAACTCCTTTTCTGTTAGTCATTTCCTCTTTTATAATCCATAAGGATCACTGCACCATAGAATGAATACTTTCTGTAGCTATAAATTAAAGTTCCTTTAGATCCAAAATTTAAAATGGCCTTTTAATGTACCGCTCTGTAAATCCATTTATCTAGGTCTAAAGATTCATTAACACCCATTTAAACGAAAGCATTACATAAGTGTACGTCCAATTCAAGGGGTGATCATTTTGAAATGCCATGGAAGACAGTAGAGGTTCCTGTGTATAGTAGGAAAGTTAGAGGAACAAAACTGTATTATTTGTAGGAATATTAACCATTAGAACTAATCTCAGTTTTTTTCTTTCTTCCATTTTCTTTTAAAGGAGGAGGGTAGTTAGAAATGTAGTCCAGGGCCCAGTGTCCCCCTGCACCCACCCCACCCCGAGTGGGTTCATGGATAGTGTTTATGAAATCTGTGGACTTTTGCATGGGAAAAAATGACATTGTCATTTACACTAACCTCTAACTGGAATTGAGCGATTTTTTCAAGTATGGATGTAGGCATAAGACCACAGTTAACAATGGCAGTACTTATGACTTTGTCACCAACAGAAATCATAGATTTGTTTAATTACATTACAGTTATTACTGCTATCTCAAAATATCATTTGGTTTATCACTCCTTTGAAAATATAGTAATTATTAGGCCTGCTATTGGGTCTCATTATTTAATGTCTTAATAAAGTAGCACATATTATCTCACAAATATATTTTAACATATTCTGAGAGCTGTATTTCAGTTTAATTTGTATTCTCTGCAATACTATGTACTTTTTTTAATTAAAAATACATTATTCTAAGAGGCAGTGCATAAGCTCCATCAGGTAGCCAAAGGGCTCCAGATACAGATGGGCAGAAGGACAGATCCCACTGCCCCCCTCACCCAACACACACAGTGCTAGAACTGAGAAGGCATATATGGGGTGGGCAAAAATAGATGAACAGTTATGAATATGCAAAACAAGTTTATTCTTGTATTATTATTTATTGTTATTATTCTGTGGAATGAATAAGGATCCGTTGATCACACATCCACTGATCAAGTGCTGGGTTATAGGTGCTTTGAACAGATGATTTCCTTTAATCTTTCCATCAACCTTGTATGGTAGAGAGTCAGTTGACCTGTGAGGTAGTATCATTGGCATTTCACAAATGTTGATCCAGAGACTTAAAGGGCATGGTAACCAGCCTCCTATTATCCTCACTTCCTACAATGTTTCAGGTTGATCTCCTTGACCAATATCATACAGTGGAAACAATAGTCTTACTTGTAAGGCTAGATCATGAAAATATTACTCACTTTGGGGGAAGCTAATTATCATATTGAGAACACTTAAGCAGCCCCGTGGAAAGGTTCAGGTGGCAAAGAATGAGGCCTCCTTCCAAAAGCCAGCAGCAAGTTCTTAAACTTATAAATGAGCCATTTTTGAAGTGATCTTCCAGCTTCAATCAAACCTGCAGATTATCTCAGACCTGGTAGAGATGTTGACTCCTACCTCCTACCAGAACTCCTGAGCCAAGCTACTTCCAAAATCCTTGCCCACAGAAGCTATGTGAGATGATGGTTTTCTATGGCTGTTTTAAGCACCTGAGTTTTGGGGGTATCAGTTAAATAGATAACTAATACCCAGGGCTTATGTAATTGTGCCAGGGTCACATGACTATTAAATAACAGAGGTGGGATGGGAGCCCAGCTGGTGCTGAGAAAGTGTTAGCAGGATAGCAGTGCTTGAGAAACTGAGAGAACCCTGTGTCCCTTCTCCTGCTCTCCTCCTCTTCTCTCTGTATGTATGCAGTACTTGACAGTTGGTGAAGTTGTGAGTCATCTACTTCCTCCCTCGATCCTCTTAACCTCTTACAGGAAATCAAGGTAACAAAACACCAGATAAAATTTACTAGCCAATTACTATGTGTTCTAAACAGAGTTTATAAGTGTTCAAGTCAATTCCAATAACAATGATTATGGATGTTATACTCTTGCCAGCCTAACATGACAAGAAGTAAATGAAAGTTCACTTGATCTTCTCAATAACCCTGTTAGCTAGGTAGGGAAGTGACACGTCCCCTTTTTGTAGATGCCTTGAATGACTGACTTCAATGTTAAAAGGACTTGCTAAATAACATGCTTTTTTCTCTGTTAGAAGCAAAAGTGGAACCCATTTCTTCTGATTTGAGTTAATCTTCTATTCTGCTTGATATGCAAGTATGCAAAGATAAGAGGAGCCAAGCTAATTTGACAGCAATTATTTGAAGTAATACCCTCTCTATTTGTGTAGATATAAAATTATGAAAGGCCTTTATGTATTTTCTTGCAAGGATTTGGATAAAGACCATTTTACATTTAAATTGATATTCCCAAATTGGGAGGAAGCAAAGTACATTGGATGGTGAATTGATCTCTGGATTATCCCTTGACCTTTTGGTGACATTAAAATGAAAGAAAATGAAGTGATATATCTCTTTACTGTTGTAAGTCTGTTGACGTGAAAACATAATTTAAATACCAAACATCAATTTTCTCTGTTGCTCTTCTGTCAGACTTTTAAATAACATTTACATTATTGTTTCTATAGCAGGTTAGCTTGCTAGTTAGAAGGAAGACTCAATAAAATATATTGAAACTTGTAAATATCAGTTTATTTGAGAGAAAGATGGGTACTATGAGAATTATAATAAATTACTTAGTAAATATGCACTAATATTGAAAACATCCTTCATAAGTGCTTCATTTAAACATTCAATTTCATTCAATAAAATGTGCATGTTATCAAGGGACTTAGAAAAGAAAAGGTTGCATACAAATAATAAACAATGCATTTGTTTGACAGAAACATAGTCAATTCATATTACATTCATAAAGTTACTTTCCCAAATTTATTCAAAGCTTCTAGAAGTCATTAATAAAATGATGGTAACTGGACTTCCAGTCAAGATGGAGGTGTTGGTAGACACACTGTGCCTCCTCACACAACCAAAAGAAGGACAACAACAAATTTAAAAACAAAAACAACCAGAACTGACAGAAAATCAAACTGTATGGAAGTCCAACAACCAAGGAATTAAAGAAGAAACATTCATCCAGACCAGTAAAAGGGGCAGAGACAGGCAGCTGGGTGGAGAGGATGTGTAGCCTTGTTACAGCTGCAGGATGGAGCAGGCAAGGCTGTGGCTGGATGGCAAGATGATAGCTGGTGGACCCAGTGAGGTGGAGGATTGTGGACTGGATGGTCTTACATTCGAGTGCAGATAAACTGGGAGGAATAACTGGGGATCAAGACAGACTGTACAACCCAGGGTTCCAGCACTTGGAAATAAAGCCTCAAACCTCTGATTGAAAACACCTGTGGGGGTTGAGGCAGCTGTGGGAGAAAGTCCCAGCCTCACAGGAGAGTTCATTGGAGAGACCCAAAGGGTCCTAGAATGTATGCAAACCTACCCACCTGGGAATTAGCACCAGAAGGGCCCGATTTGATTGTGGGTAGTTGAGGAAGTGACTGAAACCCAGCAGAGAGTGGAGAAAGTGGCAATGTTCCCTCTTGGACCCCTCCCTCACATACAGTGTCACAATGACTCAACGTGGATTGCCCTGCCCTGGTGAACACCTAAGCTCCTGCCCCTTACTATGTAACAGGCATGCTGAGACCCTCCTGCCCCCGCAAAAAAAAAGGCCCACATGAAAGAACAGATCAAAGCTCCAGAAAAAAATACAACTAAATGAAGAAGAGGTAGCCAACCTATCAGATGCACAGTTCAAAACACTGGAAATCAGAATGCTCACAGAAATTGTTGAATATAGCCATAAATTAGATGAAAAAATGAAGGCTATGTTAAGTGAAATAAAGGAAAATGTACAGGGAACTAACAGGGACTCAAATCAACAGTGTGGTCCAGAAGGAAGAAAAAAATATTCAACCAGAATAGAATAAAGAAACAAGAATTCCAAAAAATGAGGAGAGACTTAGGAACCTCCAAAATATCTTTAAACGTTCCAACATATGAATCATAGGGGTGCCAGAAGGACAAGAGAAAGAACAAGAAATTGGAAATTTATTTGAACAAATAATGTAGTAGAACTTCCCCATTCTGGCAAAGGAAATAGACTTCCAGGAAGTCCAGGAAGCTCAGAGAGTCCAAAAGAAGTTGGACCCAAGAAGGAACACACCAAGGCACATAATTACATTAGCCAAGATTGAAGATAAGGAGAGAATCTTACAAGCAGCAAGAGAAAAGGAGATAGTTACCTACAAAGAAGTTCCCATCAGACTGTCAGCTGATTTCTCAAAAGAGACCTTGCAGGCAAGAAGGGGATGGGAAGAAATATTGAAAGTCATGAAAGGTAAGGACCTATATCCAAGATTACTCCATCCAGCAAAGCTTTCATTTAGAGTGGAAGGGCAGATAAAGTACTTCTCAGATAAGATCAAGTTAAAGGAACTCATCATCACCAAATCCTTATTGTATGAAATGCTAAAGGGACTTACCTAAGAAAAATATAAAAAATATGAATAGTAAAATGACAAAAAACTCAGTTATTAACAACCACACCTAAAACAAAGACAAAAATAAAAACAAACTAAGGACACAACTAGAACAGGAACAGAATCACAGAAATGGAGATCACATGGAGGGTTAGCAGCAGTGAAGGGGAAGGGAGGAATGGGGGAATGGTGCAGGGAATAAGTAGCATAAATGGTAGGTAAAAAATAGATAGAAGGAGGTTATAGTATAGGAAATGGAGAAGCCAAAGAACTTATATGTATGACCCATGGACATGCACTAAAGGGGGAGGGATGTGTGTGGCAGGGGGTGTGCAGGGCAGAGGGGAATAAAGGGGGGAAATGGGGCAACTGTAATGGCATAATCATCAAAATATATTCAAAAAATAAATAAAATGATGGTAATCCACAGAAAAATAGCCAAAGAACATTGTGACATATTATGTTTTATAAAAATGGTCACAATTCTATTTTCAGTCCCACATCTTCTCCTAGAATTTGCCATCCCCAATCAAGATGTAGGGTCTATTTTACTTCTCTTGAACCTGGTGAAACTTTGATTGGCTCTACGAATAGAATGTATCTACCATGTTTATTCTCTTTCTCTCTCTCTCTCTCCATCACTTCTTCTTTTTCCCCTCTCATCTTCCCACTTCTCCTTCCTCCAGGCCTGTTCTCATCTTGGAATGCTTTCCCTTGGAATCCAGCCACCTTGCTGTGAGGGAAAACTAAGCATGTGGAGAGGTTGTCCATGATTGATGTTTTCTAGCAGATAAACCAGCCAAGACCTCAACTGAAAGCCAGTATCAAACATGAGACATCCTAAGTCCACTTTTAAAAGCTTCTAACTGGTTAAGTCTGTTCCCAGGAGTTAATCTCTTCAAATTCAACTCAACTGATTCAAGATTTTAATCACATCTGTAAGGTCTTTTCACAGAAGCATCTAGTTTGAATAATTGGGGCTATAGTTCAGCTTTGCCAGTTAACACATTAAAAAACTATAACAGGCACCATGAAAATATCATAATTTATAAATATACCTTGCATTGGGTATATGCCTTTCCTATTCTGTAATGTAACTCAAAGATCTAGCTAGGAAGGGTGAGGTGACAGACCCCTGTAATGATGAATCCTGGTTAAACCTTTTTGACATTGCTGATGATACCTTACTTGAGTTAATTTACCTCTCAAAAACACTAGCCCAAACAAAGTGCTGTTTGTTCAAATTACTACATTTGCTATTCCTCATGTCTAAAATTATATTTTCAATGAACTCCTTAAATAAAGTTAAGTTCTGTCAATAAATACTGTTACCTGCCGAAAGTTCCACCCCAGCTTGACTGTCTCAAAGAGAGGTGAGTTTATTTTTTAAAAATCTCTTTGGGTGCTTGATGGAAGACAACATATTTTTAAAGAGTTAGAAACATGACTATAATACACATATAGAACAAATTTATGCCATGTTTTAATGCTTTTAATGAGGAAATAAGTGCGGTGAAGGAGAATTTTGAAGAACTTGGGTATTTTGTTTAAAAGGAGAAGGGGAGAAATATCTTAATAAGATTGCTAGGTTAAATGAAAGACTGGTTAATAACAATAAAACCATATCCTCTGTGGCTAGCTTTTATAAAAGATAAAAATTTACAAGTTAACCTGTAACTTTACAATAGCTGTGCAGTTATCGGGAAGTGCACAGTGATATCAGACACAGGTGCATTATCTTAGACAATTAAATCCTTAGGTGGGCTTCTTAAATGATACCCTAGCATTATATTGGAAAACATGTGACTTATTACCATGACCACCATTACCTATTTCCTGGTAGTATATGTGGTAACTTTTCTTAACAAAGGCCATTCTAATTTTTCTTTCATAATAGCTGCGGCAAACTCTTGAAGTCTGAGTTATTATCCTAAACATATGATGCCAAAGAAATCTTATATTAATCTCAGTTCTTCAGGTTATTCTGAAACAGTAGGCATAAATTACCAAAGGTGAAAAAAGTTATAAAAATATAGCTAAATATGTAAGTATCAATATTGTAACTTTTCTAACATAATTTCACTCTGTAAACAGTGAAAACTAATGGCAAACTAGCAAAATATAAGTGATTTTTTTAGATGACCTGCTTTGGAAGTCAAGTAGGATAGATTCCAGAATTAACCCAACAGAAAAGTTTGAAATTAAATCTTATCTGCCAATATTCTTAGTTCTGCTGTGGTCACATATACTTGGAACAGTATTCAGTGAGGTTATTCTGCTTCCATTAACATTTTGTCTAATTTCTACCTTAATATCTACCTCACATTTGTCTTCGCATTTACCATTTGCCAATGTCATGCATTGAATTGCTAAGATTCTTAAATTTAATTGACACCCATTTTCAAGAAATAAATGTTGCATCATGAAGGGTATTTTTAGATTTATGGTAAATTTGTTCTCATTTTTAGTTTGTTCTTCAGACAAATAGTGTAATATGTGCTATTCTTTCTTATTATTATTGAATATTTTCTACTACATCAATCTTTTTATGATTCTGAAATGCCAGCTTCAGTTTTTTTATTAATTCATACTGACCCTGTGCAAAGCTGTCTATCTCAACTTAATGGCTATTTAGAATATATGGATGGCATTCCCCTGCCATTACTGTTTAATGAATTGGCTCCTGATCCAATACAGCCTAATAAAGGTAATCACTAGAAGTCATTGTCTTTCTTCAGTGTCCTAGAAACTTTCTTATAATCCGTATTGTCTACCTTTGGCCCATAGTCTCATTTTTGCTTCTTTCTGTGCACTTTCTTTCAACTCCTATTTCATTATTTAGTCCAAATACATATATTTTCACATTTATCTTTTTCCAGGTCAGGATGACAGTCTGCTGTTGTGGGAACTTTAATAAGTATCAGCCTATATGATTGCTGGACAAGTAAGAAAACTTCCTAAATATTGTAAGGATGTAGATGTATCTGCAGAATAGACACTTGAAAAACACAGGGAGCCTTCCCCCAGGATGTATCTGTAGTTGATCAGTCCTTTTCTGTGCTCTGAATCTGAGGCACATGTTGGAAACAAAATTTGGGTTTTAGAAGTAGGTACTGGTGATGGATGCATGTCTTTGGGAAAATACAGAAAACCACTGAATTTTACAATTTGAAAGAGTAACTTCTACAGAGTGTGAATTATATATATATGTGTGTGTGTTTATATTTTTGTGTATATCACAATAAAAAATGTTGAGACTGACTGAGTTGAAGGAGCAAAGCTGAGCATCTGCTGACATAAACACACACGTTTTACCCGTTAGTCTCAAACCAATTTTCCATATCTCTAGTGAAAGGATTTTGGCATGCTGTATGAAATCCATCCAATCTTACATTTTTTGTGTGTTGCTGAAGAACCTAAATGAGGCCATATTTACACCAGTGTGTGTTTTCTGAAGTCTTTTCTTCATTGAGGATGGCTTGATTCTGAGGGAATTTGGTTCTGTCATCCATTACCTCTAAACAGCTAGCCAGCTCCCTTCTATTTTTTTCAAATCTAAGCCCTATTTTAGAACTAAACCTGTTTCAAACTAACTGTTGTATCCACCTTGGAGTTCTGTATACTTAACACTATGGACTGAAATTTTAACAGCCATGAGAATCTTACTAGCTGCTTGAAAAGGGAGTTTCTGGTTTCTGGATCCCCCTCTCAGAACTGCCTTCCTTCCTTCTTTCCTTCCTTCCTGCCCTCCCTCTTCCCTTCCTTCTTTCTTTCCTTTTCCCCTCTCCATCCCTCTCTCCCTTCCTTCTTATTCTCCTTTCTTTCCTTTCAAAAATAATAAACTTTCTTTTCCAGAACAGTTTTAGTACAGAAAAATTGAATAGTACAGAGTGCTCATTAACCCCCCCAACTCCACAGTTTCTCTTTATATTAATTTCTTACATTGGTGTAGTACCTTTGTTTGGTATCATTAATGAACCAATATTGACAAATTATTATTAACTAAAATCTATAGTTCACATTAAGTTTCACACTTTGTATTGTGCAGTTTGGTGGATTTCAAAAAAATGCATATTATGTGTTCAACCATTTATAGTATTATATAGAGCAGTTTTACTTCCCCAAAATTATTTGTACTTCATCTATTCACCCCCTTTCCCTTCCCCTGAATCTCAGAGGTTTCTATATGGTTTTGCCTTTTCCAGATTGTTAGATAGTTGAAGTCATATACTGTGTAGCCTTTTCAGACTGACTTGTTTCACTTAGCAATTCACATTAAACGTTCTTCCAGGTCTTCATGACTTGGTAGCTCAATCTTTTTATGATAGAATAATGTTCCATTGCACAGATATACCACAGTTTTTAAATATATTCACCTGTTGAAAAACATCTTAGTTGTTTTCAGTTTGATCAGTTATTTGAATAAAGTTGGTATAAAAATTTCTGAGTAGGTTTTGTGTGGACATAAGCTTTCAATGTAATTGGGTGAATCCTAGGAGTCTGATTACTGGATGCTGTGGTAAGACTGTGTTTAGATTTATGAGAAACTGCCAAACTGTCTTCTGAAGTGTCTGTATCACTTTGCATTTCCACTGGCGATGAATGAGGATTCATTCACTCATTTGCACTCTCTTCTTTGCCAGTATCTATATGGTGGTGTCAGATGTTTGGACTTCAGCCATTTAATAGTTTTCTAGTGGTATCTCGTTGTTTTAGTTTGCAGTATCCCTAATGACGTGATTTTGAGCACCTTTTCTGATGCATAATGCCAGATGTTTATCTTCTTTAGGGAGGTTTCTTTTCAGACCTTTTTATCCTTTCTTGAGTTGTTTCTTATTGTTAAGCATTAAAAGAGTTTTTTGCATATTTTGGATACAAGTCCTTTACCAGGTATGTTTTTTACAAATATTTGCTCCCAGTCTATGGCTTGTATTTTTGTTCTCTGTCTTTTGTAGAGCAGGCATTTTTAATTTTAATAGTCCAAATTGCCAATTTTTTCTTTGATGGATCATTCTTTTGGTGTTGTAGAAATAAATTTATCATCAAACCAAGCCTAGATTTTCTTCTATGTTACCTTCCAGAAGTTTTACAGTTTTCATTTAATTCTTTGATATCTTTGAAGTTAACTTTTAAAAGTGTAAGGTTTGTATCTAGGTTCATTTTTTTTTTTTTTTTTGAAAGTGGACGTGTGCTGGTGCAGTTGTGGAGAAAAGGAACCCTTTTGTACTGTTGGTGGGAATGAAGACTGGTTCAACCACTGTGGAAAACAGCATGGAATTTCCTCAAGTAACTAAAAATGGAACTGCCTTTTGACCCAACAATTCCTAGGAATATACTCTAAGAATCCCAAAACACCAATTCAAAAGAACTTTTGCACCCCTATGTTCATAGCAGCAATATTTACAATAGCCAAGTATTGGGAACAGCCTAAGTACCCATCAGTAAATAAGTGGATAAAAAAACTGTGGTATATTTACACAATGGAATATTATGCAACAGAGAGAAAGAAGGAACTTCTACCCTTTGCAATGGCATGGATGGAACTGGTGAATATTATATTAAGTGAAATAAGCCAGTTGGTGAAAGACAAATACTGATATGATCTCAGGTATAAGAGGAACCTAATGAACATAATAAACTAATAAGCAAAACAGAGCCAGAGGTGTGGGAATATGGAATAGACTAGCTGTGGCCAGAGAGGAGAGGGCAGAGGGATAATGGTGGAAAGAAGGGGAAGGGACTAGTCAAAGAACATGTGTGAATGACCCATGGACATGGACAATGGTGTCAGGATCAACTGTGGGAGTTGGGGGTAGGCTAGGCAGAGGAGGGCAAAAGGAGAAAGATTGGGATAACTGTAATAGAATAACAATAAAGAATTATTTTTATTTAGTTCAAAATATTTAAAAATTGTTTTGATACTTACTCTTTGACTTAGGTACAATTTAGGAGTGTGATATTTAGTCTCTAATTATTTTGGAGTTTTCTAAATTATCTGTATATTATTGATTTGTAGTTTAATTCCATCAGATGTATGATTTCTCTTCTTTTAAATTTGTTAAGATGTGTTTTATTGCCCAGAATGGGATCTGTCTTGGTGAATGTGGCATGTGATGTTGAGAAGAATGTGTAATTATGCTGATGGTAATGGCATATTCTATATATGTCCTTTAGATTCAGTTGATTGATGATACTGTTCACTTCAACTATATGCTTACTGACTTTCTGCCTGCTCAATCTATCAATTATTGATAGAGGGTTGTTCAAAGCTCTAACCATAACAGTGATTTTTTTCTACTTCTATATGTAGTTTTATTAGTCTTGCCTTACGTATTCAATATTTTGATGTTCTAGTTACATGTGCACACATTTTATTTATCTATCTATTTATTTATTTGACAACTAACATCTTTATCATTATGTAGGGCCCCTCTTTTTTCTCACATATTTTTACTGTTGTTCGAGTACAGTTGTCTGCATTTCCCCCACCACTCCTCCCACTCAGCCATCCCCACTTCCTACCCTTGATCCTTTATCTATCATAATTTCTCTTTTTTTGAAGTCTGCTTTGTCTGAAATTAATATGGCTACTCCATCTTTCTTTTGATTAGTGCTAGTATGATATTGGGTTGGCCAAAATGTTCATTTGGTTTTTAAGTAAAAATAAAAGACACATTTTTCATTTTCACCAATAGCTTTGTTGAACAACATATTCACTATTTTGTCCCACTACCTTCTGCCATCTTTCAGGCAACTTCATAATTACATCTTCCCAAAGCTTTTTATCTTTTTGAACAAAGGACTGTTCCAGGTGCCCTTTTCAGTCTTCTAGGGAATTGAAACTTTTTTCCATTGAGAGAATTTTGTAAAGACTGAAATAAAAGGAAATCCAAAGTTGCAATGTCTGGTGAATGTGGCAGATGAACCAGAACTTCCCAGCCAATGTGTAACAGTTTTTGCCTGGTCATCAAAGAAACAGGCTGTCTGGAGCTGCCCTGATGGAAGATTGTGTGTTTTCTGTTTACTAATTCCAGATGGTTTTTGTCGAGTGCTGCTTTCAGTTGGTCTAAGTGGGAGTATTACTTGTTGGAATTAATCTTTTGGTTTTCTGGAAGGAGCTCTTAATAGAGGACTCCCTTCCAATTCTACCATATATACAACATCACCTTCTTCGGATGAAGACTGGCATTTGGTGTGGTTGGTGGTAGTTCGTTTCACTTGCCTTGTGATCTCTTTTGTTCCACATTATTGTAAAGTATCCACTTTTCATCACCAGTCACAATTTTTTCTGTTAATGTTTTTTATTTTTGTATCATTTTTATTGTTGTTCTATTACCGTCCTCCAAATTTATCCCCGCTTGCCCTCCGCTACCCATCCCATAAAAATAGAACATTTTCATTATGTTAAGTGGAGAATCACATGCAGAAATGCAGTCAAGAAGGTTTTTTTCACTTATGTAGAACCAAAACATCAAAGTGATTCACATACCCAAGCTGGTGCAGATGATTCCCAGTGCTTGGTTTGGATATTTTGAATATTTCAACTGTCTCCTGAATGGTATAATGTGTATTATTTTCAATTAATGTCTTGATTTGATCATTATCAATTTCATTTGGACTAGAAATCATCCCGCAAGAAATCTCCAGCAAAAAACTTTGCAAACCACTTTTGACCCATTTGATCAGTTATAGCACTTTCTTTGTACACTGCAGAAATCTTTTCTTTTTTGCATTTCAGTTGCATTTTTACCTTTCTTGAAATATAGCATAATATGCCAAAAATGTTGCACATTTTCTACCATCTTCAATATTAAAATGGTTACATAAAAATTCACAAATTTTGATAAGTTTTTAAAAATGCATGCTGATATGACAGCTATCACAACAAATCTAATAAAATTGTTTAGAATGAAATTAAAGACAACTAAGCACAACTACAGCCATCTTATGGGAAAATTTGAACAAATGTTTTGGTCAATCCTATGTATGTTTGTGCATCCCTTTACTTTTCATATATTTGTGTCATTATATTTGAAGTGGATTACTTGTAGACAACATACATTTGAATTCTGATTTACTGTTATTATTATTATTATTATTATTATTTACTCTGGCAGTCTATATCTTTTCTGTGTGTCTTTAGAGCATTTACTTACTTTTAAAGTTCTTATTGATATAGCATAGTTACATTAATAACTACCTGATTTATAACTGTTTTCTAGTCTTTGTACTTGTTCTTATTTCATTTTTAATCTTTTAGGTATATGATTCCATTTTTTTATTCTGTATTAGCATATCATTGATATTTTTTAAAGTTTCAGTGTTTGCCATTGAGTTTTCAATTAACTCTTCTTTCAAATACCATTGTACTGCTTCATGGGTATGAACCTCTCTTTTTCCCTTGTAGCCCATATAAAATTACTTTTATTAGTTTCTTTTATGCATATGTTCTAATCATCTAATACAATGTCTTTATTATTATTTTGAACAGTTACATAATAATTTAATTAAGAATAAGAGAAACAATTTTATTTTACCTTCCTTTATTTTTTCTTTAGTACTCTTTCTTTATGTCAATCATATTTCTGACTTGTGTCATTTTTCATCTCTCTAAAAAACTTCCTTTAATGTTTGCAGAGCAACAACTCCACTGGTGATAAAAACCTTCAGTTTTCATTTGTCTTACAAAGTTTTTATTTCTCTTTCACTTTTTAATGATAATTTTATGAGATACAGAATTTGCTTGGTGAATTTTTTTCATAATTTTAATTGTTTCCCTCTATTCTCTTCTTGATTGCATCATTTACAGCAAGAAATTTGACTAGTACTCTAACAGATAAGGAACATTTTTTGTCTCAGCTTTTCAAGGCTTTTTGTTGTCTCTGGTTTTCTGCAGAATATGATATTCCTACGTATAGATTTTTTTGAAATATATTATACTTGGTGTTCCCTAGGCCTTTTGGATCTGTGGTTTGATATAATCATTAATTTTGAAAAATTCCCAGTAATCATATTTTTTTTTTTTTTTTTAATTACCATTACACTTTTTAAATTTCTCCAGTCATTCTTGGATGTTCTACTTTTTATCTTTGCATTTCAGTTTTGGATATTTCTATTAATGTGTCTTAAACTCATTGATTCCTGGCCATGTTACATTTACTCATCAGCCCACGGAGGACATTCCTCATTTCCATTATGGTGTTTTTCATATCTGTCATTTCCTTTTGATGTTTTGAGTTTCCATCTCTCTGCTTACATTACCCATCTGTTCTTGCCCATTGTCTACCTTTCTAGCAGAGTCCTTCACATATTAACCATAGTTTAATGCCTTACCCGATAATTGCAAAATCTTTGTCTTATTGGAGTCCAGTTCTGGTGCTTGCTTTGTTTCATCAGAGTGTTTCTATCCTTGCTTTTTAACATGCCCTTTGATTTTTTGTTGAAAGCCAGAAATGATGTCTCAGGTAATAAGAACTGAGATCAGTAGGCTTTTATTGTGAGGTTTTATATTGATCTCTCTATGATGGACTGTGTTTGTTGTAGCTTATATGTTTCTTTTTTTCTCCCCTATTTTCTTTAGGATTGCCTAAGAACTCCTTGGTAGAGTTTGTGTCTTTCTCAATTATAATTATTGTTATAAGACCTATTCATGTGGTGATGAAGTATTACAAATGGTTACTGTTCTATAGTGTTATATTTTTATAATTAAATCTCAGTGTGTTTTTTTTAAGTGGGAATGATTCCATGGGTTGTGATCTGTAGAAACATTTCATAATTTTTTTTTTTTTGAGTAGGGATCTTCTATGATGAGGCAGGAAAACTAAAAGGAGCTGGAATTGGCTGATCGCCCTTCCCCCAAGTCAGATAAAACTATGGTAAAATAGATTCTCTAGGATGGAAGGCCTCTATTATGAGAGCAATCTAGGAAAGTTTCAAAAAACAGTTCCTTTTCCCACTCCTCTTAAGGAACTTTCTCCAATCTTCACCATGAGAACATGGTGGGGTTTTTGGAGGTAAAACCCACAAGTGTGGAGCTTGCCCTAAGACTGGGTGCCTAGGAGTTTCTGACTTTTGAGCTCATTCACACTGAGCCTCCAGTAATTTGTTAAAGCTGCCATCTCTGTGCTCCCATCAGTTACTAGCTCCTTCTGCTTTTGCTTCAGGCAAGCTGATCTTGGCTGCATTTTTACATTTACCTGTCTCTCCATGTCGTGGGGTGGTGGTTTGCCCTGTAACCTCAGTTCTCTGATGGATCTAAGGAAAGCAGTGATTTGTGCATTAGTTTGCCTTTTGTTGTTGTTGCTATGAGGATGGGAGTGATGACTTCCAAACTTTTCACGTGTCCATCCCAGGAAAGTTTCTTGCAAGTGGTTGATAGAGAAAGCATAACCCAGAAAGTTCTATAATCTCATTAATACATAAATTGACAATTTCTTTTGCATTCACTAATTTTGCCCACCACCATGACTTCAGTGATCAAGCAGTGATTAAGATATCACTAAATATTTTTAAGTTTATAAGAGTTCTAGGTATGTTACTTTTGTACTTTGAAAGAGGAATTTAGGAAATATTTTGTGATTTACCTTGTTCAGTTGTTACATAAATACGCTTGTGACATCTCCATTTCCTGAGGCAGGTTGTCTCACCAGATTTACATCCTGTAGACTCTCAGACCTGGATGGGTTCTGACTGAGTACCCTGGTAATATTTGCACCTTTATTCTCATTTTTCCTAGGTCTGAAAAAATGTTTGTGTCAATGTCTGGTCTTTCCACAAAATAAGCGAGAATGTATCTGCTAAGCTTCTATTTCTGTAAAGGGATATTAGAGTGCAAAAAATAAAAACAAAATCTCTCCAAACTATTGTTTAAATCTATCCTGATGGTTATCTTGGGGAGGCACAACAATTACTGTCTTGTTCTTTAATTTGTAGGAACTAGCTTAAATTGTACACACACAAATGGATGTTCAATGTCAAAACCACAAATTGCCAAGTCATTTTACATGATAACTTTAGGATTGGTGCTTGGATACCACATAAAGCCATGGGTACATCAGCTTAGTTTTGATTAGTAGCTTTTTTTTATAACCACTTTGACTCTACAATCCAATAGGGCAAGATTTGTCGAAATCAACCTTCCTCTTATATATGAGTTTATTATTCTTATATTATGTGCCAGCAACTATGATGGTCACAGATATATGAGAGTGATCAAGACAACAGCTGTGACTTCAAAGAACTTTCTGTTTGGTGAGGCAGAAGACAAAATTGTCTACTGTCAATTTTGTGCAAGACTACCAGAAAAACCTGTTCATGAAACAAAGCAAAATTTTTAGACCCAGTGCAGTAAGGGACACACCACTTTGACAGAACCTGAGTAATTTCTCAAATAGGAAAACCAGGGGAATGCATTTATGGAGTTCAGGTTTGAGCTGGGTGGTATTAAAGCAGGCATTGCATGTCAGGGAACTGACTGGAATTGGACAGAGTTTAGGACAAAATATCTTTGTGTTGATGCCACAGAAAGTTGAGGTTTTTGAAGCAGCCTTGAAAAATAAACTGATCACCTTGGTAAACAAGCTATTAGTTTATAGTGTTTGCTCCAGGAGAAAAGTATTTCCCAGAACAGTTAGCTAAGTTGTTTTGCTTCTTGTTAAGAGTAATAAATACAATTATAAGAATATGCCTAGTTCCAAAATTTTCAGAAAAGGACAAGAAATTGTTACTTTTAGTTGTCACATGTAAATGAACGTAAATTGTTAAAGTGTAGCCATAAGGAAGATTTAAGTAAAAGGCAAAATCCTCACCTGTTAAATGAAAGAAAAGAAACTTTCTCTTCCTTGCTGGTTTTATTTTTAAAAAATAATTTTAGAGCCCTGGCTGGCATAGCTCAGTGGATTGAGCGCGGGCTGCGAACCAGTTATCGCAGGTTCGATTCCCAGGCAGGGCACATGCCTAGGTTGCAGGCCATGTCCCCCAGCAACTGCACATTGATGTTTCTCTCTCTCCCTCTCCCTTCCCTCTCTGAAAATAAATAAATAAAATCTTTAAAAAAATAATTTAAAAAAATGTGGTGGAATTTTCTTTTGTTCTGTTAAACTAACATAATTCTATTTGGAGATGAAAATTAAAATAGATTTTTTTTCCCTAAAGCAGAGTTATAGACCTTTCTAATGAAAGTAATTTTTTTTAAGTCAGTTGTATTTGGACTCATTCATGCTAAGCTTGCAGACATGAGTGTTTTCCTTAAGTTTTCTATACTAGGCTAGGTTGGTCTGGGCCACATGTGCTGGCTGGACACTGAAGCCTGGTGTTTGCATACTTCTAATAGTTCTCTCTTATAGACTTGTCTGTACTGAACCTAAATAGGCTAAAATACCCCAAGTCTTTCCTCCAGTGGTTTGTAAGAGACTGCCTGTTATCTATTTAATTTTTTTACATTTTTATTGCATTTATTGGGGTGACATTGATTGATGAAATTTTATTGGTTTCAGGTATACAATTCTATAATATATCATGTTCTCTATTTTAATAGGTTTGTGCTCTTTTCAAATTATTTGTAATAGCTGGGCTATTGTTTTAATTTTGAAAGCATTTGTTTTGGTGATATATAATATTTTTGTTATAAATACATGTTTGTTTCCATAAATTTCAACCATTGTAAACATGACTTATGACCACTATTTTTTAATGTTTTATTTATTTATTTTTAGAGAGAGAGGAAAGGAAGGAGAAAGAGAGAGAGAGAAACATCAATGTACGGCTGCCTCTCACACACCTTCTACTAGGGGCCCAACCTGGCCCGCAACCCAGGAATGTGCCCTGACTGGGAATCGACCCTTTGGTTCATAGGCTGGCACTTGATCCATACCAGCTAGGGCTTTATGACCACTATTCTTAAACATGCAATAGAAATAAAACTCTCAATTGGATATACCCACGTAATAAATGTTAAATTTATTAAGTCATCCCATATATAAGATACATTCTGAGGCAAACACTTAGGTAAAAGTTTTCTGTCTGCTCCTTCCTCAAATATTTACTGAGTTATTGCTATGTAGATGGAAATATGTATTTCAGGTGCTGGGGATTTGGAGCTGGGAAGTCAGTGGTGAATAGAATGGAAGCAATAATGTCTGTCCTCACAGGGAGATAGATGTTAAACCAGGAATGAGATACATAGGTTTAGTTTAGAGCTCTAAGTGACGTGACAGCATAATCTGATGTTATAAAAGCCTATGACCACAATAGGATATCAGGTTAAGAAAAGTTTTAGTAAGGAGATGAAATTTGAACTGAGGCATGAAGGAGGTTAAGGAGACGGAAGGAATAGAAGATAATAAGGCAAAGAGTGGTCTAGGTAGAGAAGACACTTGCAAGAACCCCAAGAGGTGAGAAGTACAACTCTAGGACCTATCAGGACTGCCAGAATGTAATTTGTAATAGTTCTGTTCTTTAAATTGTCTTCTTTAAATGTCAATTATTTTAATGAGATTATATAAGCATTTTAAAATGTTTAATCTATATAAAGATGAAATGCTTTTATTAATTTCTCTAAATGTTTCATAACCTTACTCTTTGTAATTTTAAACAATTATGAATGATCTTTTAATATGTTTTTATAGAGACTGAGCTCTAGTCTGCATATTTGCCAACAGAAATAGTGCTTTCACATTAAACAAACAAACCTAGAACTTAGGAGGTACTGTTATGTTAATTGCCATGTTGGAATAGTTATTTATGTGATTTTGTTTATTGACAGTGACTAGAATTACAGCAGCAATATAACCATCATGAAGAATAGTGAGGCTTTTCTTTTAATCGGGAGAAAAATTTTATTATAAATTTAATAAAATTTATTCTAAAAGAGAATTGGATATTAATTTAAAGAAATATCAAGCTTTTTTACCCTGTGTTTATGCAGAGCATTAGAGAAATCTTCAAACTTCTAAATCTTCATTTTCCAACCAAATGAAAAGCAGTGATAAAATTGGCTCTGTAAGCAAATTATTCCTTACCATAGAAGTTCTTTTTGTGTAAATACTGAATATTTAATATAGTGCTTTATCAGGTCTGTTACATAATTTACATCAACTCATTGTTTATCTTGCTAGAGAAATAGTAGGCAGGTTAGCTACAAATAGGTGAGTAGGTTAAATTTAAACTGAATTCGAAGTCACCTGTTAATCTGACATTACCTCCAAAGACCAGCTCAAAGGATTCCACTTAATTTACCACCACTGTCAGTTCTCAGCTGTTGTTCATGGTGAATGGATGGAGCCCTGCAGTTCCATTCTCAAAATGACTGCTTGTTTGCACCTGACATAGTGGGAGGAAAGCACTGTACAAGTGTCTGTGGAGATGTTTGCGGTTAGAGATGTCTGTCTTGATTAATAGGTCCATCCACTTCCCTCTCTATTGAGCTCAGGGACTATAGTTCTAACCTTTGTCTTTGTGACCTCTGACTCAGTTTGTACAAAAAAAGAAAGGGTAGTGTGACATTCTCACTGAAGTTCAGAACTTCAGGGTATCCTTTGATCAGTTTTTGGGGTCCTCAGCATGTTACCCTCTTTACATCTTAGGAATTGATGAGTGGACATTGGGGAAGTTGGTAGAGTATGAATAAAAGGGGACTTGTCATTACCACTTCCTACAGGGCCCAGTGTCCAAGTGGTCCCAAACACCTTGCTTTCTTTATATGTGATTATTCTGCTGAATATTATCTGACTGCCCCAACTCTGCAAATCTTTACAAATCTCTATTATTTAAGGCCAAGCGCATGTGTCCCTGGTCCACATAGCCACCCCTCATTTTCCCACCTTAGCTAAGAGTTGTTTTTTGCATTTCGAGCCTTATTTCTAGGACTACTCATCAGATTCTGCCTTATATTGGAATTAATTGTGTAAATACCACTTAACTCCAATTTCCTTGAAAGCAAAGTTATAGTCTTGTTTATTTTTATATCCCTCAGAGCACTTACCATATGCCAGGCCAGCAATTTTCAACCCTTTTCACCTCATGGCACACATAAACTAATTACTAAAATTCTGTGGCACACCGAAAAATATATTTTCGGCCAATCTGACAAAAAAATAGCTATAATTTTGATTTATTCACACCAGACAGCTAGTGCTATGTTGGCTGTTGTTATTTTTTTTATTTGACAGTGCAAGAGAAAAGAGGTCAGTGCCCCTGACTAAATAGTTAAGTATAGCATGTGTTAAAAATTCTTTTGGCACACCAGCTGAAGTCACTGGACTAGAGTATGAAAGGCAGCATTGCAGAGGGGTATAGAGCTTGAGCTTCGGAGCCAGATTGACTGGATCTAGATCTCAGCTCTACCAATTAGTGTCTTGTATGACCTTGGATTTGTTTCTGTGCCTGTTTCCTTATTAGCTTGGTGTGAGGTTTCAATGAAACAATACACATAAAGTATTTACTACTACACCTGGAGTTTAGCAAGGGCTCACAAAATGGTAACAGATATATTTGACAGGATTCATAATGTGCAAGAAGCCTAAACATTACTGTCTACTCTTACTCATTCACAGACGTCATTTGAGTATCTGCTCTGTGCTGGACACTATGCTGAGCGTTGGGACTCCAAAAATGAATGCTGCAATATCTTTCTTTTTTAAAAAATATATTTTATTGATCATACAGTTGTGTTATTTTCCCGCTTTTATTCCCTTCTGCCCTGCACACCCACTCCCACCCACATTCCCCCACCTTAGTTCATGTCCATGGGTCATGCATATAAGTTCTTTGGCTTCTACATTTCCTATACTATTTTGAACCTCCCCCTGTCTATTTTCTACCTACCATGTATGCTACTTATTCCCTGCACCTTTCCCCCATTCCTCCCTTCCCCTTCCCTGCTGCTAACCCTCCATGTGATCTCCATTTCTGTGATTCTGTTCCTGTTCTAGTTGTTTCCTTAGTTTGTTTTTATTTTTGTTTGTTTTTTAGGTTCAGTTGTTGGTAGTGGTGAGTCTGTTGTCATTTTACTATTTATATGTTTCATCTTCTTAGATAAATCCCTTTAGTATTTCATATAATATGGACTTGGTGATGATGAACTCCTTTAACTTGACCTTGTCTGGGAAGCACTTTATCTGCCCTTCCATTCTAAATGAAAGCTTTGCTGGATAGAGTAATCTTAGATGTAGGTCCTTGCCTTTTATGACTTGGAATACTTTCCAGCCCCTTTTTGCCTCTAAGGTTTCTTTTGAGAAGTCAGATGATAGTCTTATGAGAACTCCTTTGTAGGTAACTGTCTCATTTTCTCTTGCTGCTTTCAAGATTCTCTCCTTATCTTTAATCTTGGGTAATGTAATTATGATGTGCCTTGGTGTATGCTTCCTTGGTTCCAGCTTCTTTGGGAATCTCTGAGCTTCCTGGACTTCCTGGATTGTCTATTTCCTTTGCCAGATTGGGGAAGTTCTCCTTCATTATGTTTTCAAATAAGTTTTCAATGTCTTGCTCTTTCTCTTCTGGCACCCTTATGATTCAGATGTTGGAATGTTTAAGGTTGCCCTGGAGGTTCCTATGTCTCTCCTCATTTTTTTTGAATTCTTATTTCTTCATTCTGTTCTGGTTGAATGTTTATTTCTTCCTTCTGGTCCAAACCATTTATCTGAGTCCCGGTTTCCTTCCTATCACTATTGGTTCCCTGTACATTTTCCTTTGTTTCACTTTTCATAGCCTACACTTTTTTCTATATTTTACAACCATTCTCAACCATTTCTGTGAGCATCCTGATTACCAGTGTTTTTAACTGTGCATCTGATAGGTTGGCTATCTCTTCATGGTTTAGTTGTATTTTCTCTGGGGCTTTAATCTGTTCTTTCATTTGGGCCAGTTTTTTGTTTTTTTGTTTATGTGCACCTGTTCCATAGTAAGGGGCAGAGCCTTAGGTATTTGCCAGGACAGGGAAATGAATGCTGCTGCATTGTGGCGCTGTATGTGGGGGAGGAGTATGAGAGGGAATGGTGCTGTTTGTTGAGCTCTTTACCAGCTTTCAGTCACTTTCTCAACTACCCACAAGCAAATCAGGCCCTTCTGGTGCTGATTCCCAGGTGGATGGGTTTGAGTACATTCTAGGACTCTGTGGGACTCTACCATAAACTCTTCTGTGAGGTTGGGAGTGTCTCCTGCCACCTCAACCCCCACAGGTTTTTTCAGTCAGACGTTTTGAGGCTTTATTTCTCCACACTTGAACCTTGGGTTGCACAGTTTGTCTGACTCCGCAGTTGTTTCTCCCAGTTTATCTGAGTGCAAATGTGGGACCACCCACACTACCATCCACTGCCTCACTTGGTCCACCAGCTGCACCTTGCTGCAAATTCTCTCTTCCCTGGCTGCCCATCTCCCCCCATCCTACTAGTGTAGATGAATGTGTCTTCCTTAACTCCTTGGTTGTCAGATTTCCATACAGTTTGATTTTTTGGCAGTTCTGGTTGTTTTTTATTGTTATATTTGTTATTATCCTTCTTTCAGTTGTGTGAGGAAACACAATGTATCTATCTACATATGTCTCCATCTTGGCCAGAAGTCCCCTTTCTTTTTGTAAAAAAGATTTTACTTATTCATTTTAGAGAGGGAAAGGGAGGGAGAAAGAGAGGGAGAGAAACATCAACGTGCGGTTGTCTTTTGTGTGCTCCCCATTGGTGACCTGGCCCACAACTCAGGCATGTGCTCTGGACTGGGAATTGAACCAGCGACCCTTTGGTTTGCAGGCTGGCACTCAATCCACTGAGACATACAAGCCAGGGCCTGAAATATCTTTCTAACATGGAAGGAAAGCTCATTGTCACCAACAAAAGCTCAGCCTGATTTATCATGGGACTTTTTGGTGGCAGTGATGTGATAAAGTAACTTCCATGGTAATGGAGAGCATATGTACCATAAAGTGAATATCATTTGACCTTGATATTTACTAAGCACTTGATAATGGTTAAGGACCTGAATCTCCACATCAATAAATGATTTTTTAAAAAAATTTTTATGATCTCTAGGTTGCTAATTTCTAACTCCTTGATGATGAAGTCTATTGTCAGAAACACTAATAGGTAATAAGATCAACTGAGGTTTTAGTTCCTCATCTTTCTATGCTAGCTTGTCAATCACAATAAGTTAATATTGACCTCAAAGATGGACAGGAGAAGGTAGCCCCTAATAGCAATTGTCTGCTATAACATTCCATAAATTTTTGATAATAGACAACAGGAAGAAAATCCCCCATATGTCAGAAATGAATCCTGTTCCACTGATTTTGGCAAAGCACCCCGCTTTGTCTAGTGCAGATCTTTGAACATTGTTTTTTGATGTTCTTTGTACCTCCTATTGAAAGAAGAGCCTTGTTGGTACAGTCTGCTGTACAACATGGATTAATAGCAAGATAGGCTTTTTCTGAGAAGATAAAATCCTTTCCAGTGTCATCCCAGTGATTGTGTGGATTTTCTCTCTTTCCATCATTCCCTCATTCTCTCCTATCTCTCTTCCATACTTTGAAATGGCCAAAGCAGAACTAATCTCTGAAGGGGAATATAGAGCCCTGCTTTGAATCATGACCCATTTTAATTTGACCTTTTTCCTACCTCATTTTTCCTGAAAAATTCTACCATTTGACTTTTAATAAGGGTTGCTCTATGAACAATATTTCAGAAGCAGTTACAATTTTCAAAGTTTTGCATTTATATGATAATTTATAGTCCAAATGCTTTTATATTTGCACATGCATTATGAATTCTGCTGCCTGCTTCCTGAAAGGGGAAACTGCTTCCCTCTTCCCCTATTGCAGGTAACCTCATTGAGGCAAATGCCTAGACTAGCGAAAATGTAGAATCTGTTTCATGAAGATAGATCTACCTCAAAATACAAGCAATAAAACTCAGAGTAACTTTGACCAAAACAGGGGTCTTACATTAAGGACACAAAATGTCTCACGCAGTAGGAAACAGAGAGTGCAGCAGGGTCTCACAGGGTAAGGTGGAGCAGGACTGCATGCATGGTCTGAATCTGCCTCACTGTTCTTTCCCTCTGTTTGCCAGCCTTCTCTGTTTCTCTTTGCCTGGTGCCCCACATTCCTGCATGACCTGGCCTCCTGGGCCACCTAATCTCTATCACCTCTGTTTATTAGATCAGCAGAAGCAAATTCATTCTTTGAATTCCAATTCTTACTTCTGGAGATGAAGAAAATTGGATTGGCTGGCCCAGTGAGGGTCAGAGGTAGACCCTCAGTAATTTCAGCTCTGGGTACATATGGAGTCTTCTAGAGTTTATAACTAATTTCAGGTTCACAATATGTTCATCCATAAATATGTAAATCCTTAATTTTTATTATTTGGGATACAGTTTTAAAATGAAGGTAGTCATTTTACCTTCTGATGCCCCATAACATTTTGTGGATCACTCTCTTAAATCCTTACTTTGCCTTAGCATACTGCTGTCAGCTTCTCTCACTAGACTGTGAGCTTCTTGAGGATGGTGATCATGTGTTTATTCATCCTTCTGTTTATCAATGCCTGGCACAATGCTAGCACATTTAACTGTTCTGTAAATATGGGACACATGAGAAAGTAGATAAAAGTTTCTCTCCATGAAAAGGTATCTCTTTGTGCTCACACATTTGTAAAATTGGTTTGTGCTTAAATCATGAAAAACCAAAATATCTGCCTGAAGTGAAGAACAGAAACAATTTCTATGCTGTTGACATGTACTACCCCATTATGTAAGCAGAGAGCAGTAGGAAAACACCAAGAGCAGCCAGTGGGTGAACCCCAGGGAGTGGAGCTCCCAGTCAGTGGGATAAAACTAGTTCCAATTCTAAGAAACTGTAGATCTCAAATGAGTAGACAGTAGAATTCCAATGAGGTTTCAAATAATTTGAAGATGTGGCAAACTGAAAATACCTTGTGCACCCATATTTTATTTCCTTAAATGTTCATTTCAGTTATTATTTTAAATTTGAAAATGTTTATTAAAATTGTATTAGTTTTCTATTGCTGCCAAAAGCAGATTACCAAAAACTTAGTGACTTAAGCAACAAAAAATTGTTTTATAGTTCTGGAGGTCGGAAAGCTGAGACAGGTCTCATGGACTAAAATCCAAGTATTAGCAGTGTTGTATTCCTTTGGAGGCTCCAGGTGAGAATCCATTTCAATGTCTTTTCCATCTTCTAGGAGTGGCTAGCATTCCTTGGCTCATGAGCCCTTCCTCTGTTTTCAATGCCAACAAGGTTATGTCAAGTCCCTCTCACTTCTTATCACTGGGACCTTGTCATTCTTCCTCTGCCATGTTTTAAGGACCTTTATGGTTACAGTGAACCCACCTAGATGATACAGGACAGTCTCCCTATTCTAAGGTCAGCTGATAAGCAACCTTAACTACAACTGCAAACTTAATGCCCTTTGACATGTAAAAGAGCATACTCAGAAGTTCCAGAGAAGGTAGACATCTTTATGGGCTCTTATTTTGCTGAACACACCTACTATAGATGATATAAAGGTATACACTATATTACGGTCAAAGAGATTTATTGTAATGAAAAAGCCACTCCAGGTTATCTAATTTATATCTGGTGGCAAATTCTCTGTCTCAACATTTCCCTCACCACTTCCTCCAATGTTAAGCTTCTTGGTCTCTGACTGTGTTAGTCCCAGGACATATTTTCTAGCCATAGTTTTTGGGTTGCCACTATTGAACACTTAGTGTGTGTCAAGACTTATAGTCATTACACTAGGATGCATTATTCCAAATTAGGTGTCACTTCTTGACTAGACAAATAAATATATTACAAGTAAATTATGACACAAAGTAATTTCTCCTGAAAACGGAAAGTAAAATTGCAAATTATCCCCAAAGTTAAGTTATATTTAACATCCTCAGTCTAAATGCTATAAGAGATACAGAGTCTTAAATATAAAAATATTATGCTAAAAACTGTGAAGTTGGGACTCATTTTCAAGGAGTTAATGCAATAGAGTGGTAATGACAGATTTTTTTTTTTTTTTTTAGATATCTTCTTTGCCCATTTTAGCCTTCAAGGACAGGTTTGAAGATCTATGAATGATATCCATAGTTTGCATTTAAATTTGAAAGTTATTTATTAAGTGACATTTTCAGCAAGATACAAAACCTTCCTCCTGGTTACTGATTACATGAAGTCATTTTTAGTACATGTGAAAGACCAGTGAATCAGAATATTTATAGTTTAGCACTTTTAAAAATGTCCTTCAAAAATGTGTGCATGTAATAGCTTCATAGAATATCAAGTCTAAGTTTTACAGGACTTAGGCTAAGTATCAAACTCAGCCTTAATAAGTGAATTTATACCCATGTATTCATGGTGATTGGCAATCTAGTAAAATATATGTAAAACCAGAAAAATAATATTAGGAACAGTCTGGGTCAAATGTTTTTGTTTCACCTGAATTGACTATTACTAAGCCCTTAAACATTTTCTAAGTGAAGGAATTAATGATGTATTAGGCAGGAAGTGCTAATTATAGAAGGATAATCAGATACTAATTATACCTTTGTGCTTCTCAAACTGGGATTTTGTAGGGGTCATTGGCATGATATTAGGAGAGCCATGGAGGCTTAGAATACACATTGCATATCTTCTTAGAAAGACATTGTTCTGCCCTGTATGGGTGGCACAGTTGGTTGGAGCATCATCCTGGTAAGCCAAGGTTGTGGGTTTGATCACCAGTCAAGGCCCATACAAGAATCAACCAATGAATGCATAAATAAGAGGAACAACACATTGATGTTTCATGTGCTCTTTCTCAAATCAGTTTTAAAAAAAGAAAGGAATTGTTCTTAAATATTTGAAGGACCTAAGTAAAACATTCTTACTTGCTGAGTAATTTAAAATATTTTTATATTATTACAAAAATCATATAAAAATCACTGAGAACAAAATTTATGCACATTTTTTATAATAGCATTTTTGGTATCTTATTTTTACCAGATATTGGAAATTTATTACATTAAACAACTTGTAATCATTTCCCATCGATTCTATGTGTATGACATCAAATAGGTCACAAGTCTTGTTATTTTAGAAAAACAGCTGTATAGTATTCTTCCTTCTCCCTCACTCCCCATCCCTTTTTTAAACTGATTATTTTGGTATTTCCCTCCATATATCTAAATATTTTTATACCATGACTTTTCTTTTTTTTTTAATTTCAAGTTTTTTCTATCAATTTTCCATTGTGGAAGCAGAACATTTAACTGCCCTTCATCCCACCACTTGTGTATCCATATGTTTCCCCATCCTCTCTTCATCCCCATAGAGTTTTACTCTAAGTTTTATGAAATCAATATTCAATATTTACATGAGTGCACTGAATAAATGCCAGTAAAGGTAAATCATAGAGTTCCTCCCACCACAGTTTCTTTCTAGCCTGTTGTTTTCTTCGGAAGTAATAACTGTCTTGCTTTTTACTTTGTTTGTTCTCTAAATACTTACCACTGTCTCAGCCCTAAATTCTTCACCGGTTGTCTCAATAACTTCCCAAAATGTTGGCACACTCGTGGTGTTCTGTCAAATTCACATTCCAGAAGTCTCTTCCTGGAGCCTTGCTGTCAGCCGTGCCTGGTGTATCCCATATCCCGAGGCTGCTTACTGGCAGCAGTTGGGGCAAGGTGGTCTCCTGGCTGCAGGAGTGGGAGAGAGGATGTGGGCATCTGACTGTTTCTTTTTTCTTTGTTTTTACTTTTATTTTTTTGTAACAGCTTTATTGAAATATAACTCATGTACCATACTGTTTTCCTATTTAAAGTGTAAAATTCATAATTTTTAGTTTATTCAGAGTTGTGCAACTGCCACCACAATAAATTTTAAAACGTTTTCATTACCCCAAGAAGAAACGCCATTGGCATTCCTTCTCCATTCCTCACTGACCTCACTAAGTTTGCTGTCATACATTTATTGTTTTTGAAGCTCTAGACTTTGTGCCACTGGTTTTACTACACCCGATGTGAACTGAGTTACTGGTAGAAAGACTTTATTAGTGAGTGTACAGCTAAGTGGACTGAAAGCCCCTGGAACACTGGAATCTGTCTGGGCTTGCTTTGGACTTCACTACTCTATCACGTCTGTACAGGAGGATTTCTCAAAGTTTGCCTGCTAGGGTGCCACTCACTATCGAGTTCTGGGGAATGTTTCCCTCCAAGTTTAAGTATTGAAAAGTAAGGGTCAATGGAGTATTTGGTGGAAGACTAACTCTTTGGACCAATCTCCATTATCTTTCTTTCCCACTTTGGTAAATACGATGGAAGATATGACAAATGTTTTGTTGGTGGTATCATTAGCCAACCACTGCAGGACATAGCAAGTTGAATTTCAACAGATCAAAATGACTTAAAAGAAAAGTGTTTCAGATAATTGGTAGAGTTCCCAAATAAATCTAGAATGTCTTTGATTAATAATGAAAAAGAAACTCACTTTTTCCAAGACCAGTTTTCTTGGAGGCTACAAATTATTTCAGTGTGATCAGCTAAATTATAAAGAAAGAACATGTTGAAAAATGTGTTAAAGCCAAGCATCTTATTTTTTTAGCTTGTATGTTTTGACATAATTTATCTACAGGAAAACACACCTACTTTAAGTGCACCATGTGTTGAATTTTGTTGAATGTATACACCTGTGCAACCCCAAAAGCTAGAGCAGAGTTCCATCAGAACACATTTCCTCTGTGTCCTTTGCAGTCAGCCTCCTCCCCACCACCGCTCACCTCAGGCTTCCTGATTTGCTTTCTATCACTATAGCTCTTATTTGGACCTTCTAGAATTTCATATAAATGGAAATATGCAGTATGTACATTTTGCTTTCTGACAACTTTTCTCATTCTTGTTATTGCATGTATCAGTGGTTTATTTCTTTTCATTGCTGGATAGTATGGTATGATTATGCCATAATACGTTGATCTAGTCATCTGGTAATGGACATCTGAGTTGTTTCCTTTATGGCTGTTAAGAAGAAAGCTGTTATGATTGTTCATGTACAAGTCTTTTTGGAAAATGTGTTTACATTTTTCTTGGATAAATAATACCCACAAGTGAAAGTACAGAATCACTTTGTATATTTATAATTAACTTCGTAAGAAATTGCCAACTGTTTTCTAAAGTGGTTATATCAATTTATACTCCATTAGCAACATATGAAAGTACCAGTTGCTTTGTAATCTTGTCAATGCTTAGTATTGTCAAACTAAATTTTAGCTATTTTATTGCTTGTAGTATCTCATTTGGAATTTAATTTACATTTCCCTAATCACCAGTGATAAGCATCTTTTCTTGTGCTTATGTCTTATTTTATGCAATGTCATTAAAATTCTTTTTCCTGTTTTTAATTGGGATGTCTTTCTACTGAGTTGTAGGAGCTATGTATTATTCTGGATGTAAGTCCTCTATCACATATGTGTATTGCAAATTCTTTTTTCTGGTTCGTGATTCACCTTTTCATTTCTTAACCGTGCCTTTTAAAAAGCTAAAGTTTTAAACTTTCGTAAAATACAGGTCATTTATATATTTTTTGGTTTATGTTTTATATGTGCTAAGGAGTTTTTGGTTAATCTCAGGTTGTGAATATTTTCTTCTTTAATTTTTCTGAAAGTTTTTTAGTATTAGCTTTCTTGCTCGAATCTATAATTCTGAATTACCTTTTGTGTATGGAGTGAAACAAGATTTGAGATTTCTTTTACTTAAGGGTAACTACTTGTGCCAGGACCATTTGTTGGAAAAAAGAAAAACTGTATGATAGCCATTAAAATATCTTGCCACTTTTGCTGAAATTATTGACCATAAATGCATAGGTCTATTTCTAGATTCTATATTCTGTTTTGTTAAGCTATTTATCTATCCTTATAACAATAACCATACTGTCTCGATTACCATAGGTTTTTGTTACGTTATGAAACTAGGTAGTGTAAGTCTTCAGACTTTGATCTTCTTTTTCAAAATTGTTTTTGGTATTTCCCTGGTGATAGCATGTAAATTTTATAACTAGTCAATTTTTACAATTCATGATAAGAAATATTAGTGGTAACAGAGTCCTTTTATAGTGATAAAAGGGTCAATTCATCAGAAGAACTAACAATCTTAAACATTAGTTAAGGGCATTTATAGCTGGGATCATTGCAGTTAGAGAGCTGAACAGTGAATGTGTATTTCTGTGTCTAGATTGTTTGAGGGTTACACACATCTGACCTTTTTACTCCTGAGACAAAGCATTTGAAGTTGGCTAGGGTAAAAGGGAAGGCCGTGTCTGGTTGTGGCCTAGTCACAAGTAAACATCTGTAATATTACAGGTGTTATGAGAGCATCGAAATAGCAAGTCTTATCTAAATCACACTTAGAAGGGTGATTTTTTTTTTCAGTAAACTATTTTCCAGAATACAAATAGATATGGAGGCTTGGAAAAGAAAAGGGCAAGAGGATTTATTTATTGATTTTTAGTGAGAGAGCAAGACAAAAACACCGATATGTTGTTCCACTTATTTGTGCATTCATTGGTTACTTTTTATATGTGCCCTGACTGAGGATCGAACTGGCAACCTTGACATATCAGGAGGATGCTCTAACCAACTGGGCTACCTGGACAGGTTTGAGAGGACTTTTTAACTGTCACTATTTCCCAGGAACAAGGGCTCAGATAAAATTAGACACTGTCAGTGTCTGTTTTCACCTGACTTTTTAGTTCTCCTTGAAACCAATATTATCATTGTTGGGAAGGAAAAAATAGTTTCCTCTTATTACCCAACACAAAGAGTTTGATCACCTGGTACTAGCAGTCAAACTCTAAACACTGAAAATTGTAGTGCAGAAAGATAGGCTATTTTATTATGAATAGTGTCACCCAGGAGAAAGCTAATGTTCCCAATCTCCATGATCCAGGGTACAGGTCATATTTTAAGGTTTAATGGGAATAGATATGCAGAAGTGCTGGTGGGGCAAGTTTTAATTGGAGGACCTTGGAGCTTGGCCATTCATGGTGAAGGGAGTCAGCACTGGATCTTCGTGGACAATGGACCCTTTGCTTCTGAAAGAGTTCTGGTGTTCCACTTTCGGTCTTCTTGTCCTTTGGTTACATGTGTTTGTGTGTGTGGAGGGGGATGGACATGAGACTTTGGTTCTAGTGCAGCTGGATGCTAAAGTCCTGTCTCTGCATATGTTTTAGCTGCTTGATCTGTGCTTTTGGTCTGTTGTCTCTGAGAAGCATCTCAGTATCTTGTTAAATAGAGTCAGACTATTTTTTTTTTGAGCTGGTTCTGCAGTTATGTTCTATCAATCTTAGATTTTTCAACTGACAAAGGAGAAAAACAAACAAGTTCATTAATATGTGCATTGTGCATGTACACCTGGGAGTAACCAGTGATAAGTAACCCAAAGGGGTGATTAAAACTTAGGTTTTATATATCATCTTATGCTAAAACAAACAAAGGGGTTCTGAGTTTCTGGTCAAGAGACACAAGTTATTGAAAAGTGACCAGGCAAAAATATGGTAGACAAGGACTGGTTAGAGAGGTTTGTTAAAACACCTAGTTTTTCTCCTATGTGAGGAGGAGATACCTTTACAAATGGAAATTTCCTTTGTAAAAGGAAAACTTGTGTTCTGTTTTTAAAGCTCTTCCAGAGCCTGCTGGCTCTCATTGGTTTTTAGCACCAAATAATCCATATGCCAAAGAACCATATTTTGGAATGGCATATTCTGGTACTTCTCACTATTTTATTCTTTCCCTCATTAATAAAATTAATTAATTTTGACATGTTTCTTTATATTATATAAAAGCAATTTTCTTCAAAAAATTATACTTTGACATGCCTCAGATCTTGGTGTGTACCATGTATACTGGTTAGGTAGGTACATTCAGATAGCCAGGTTTGTCCCTTAAAAGTATCTCTTCAATTCAGTTTTCCAAGAAGGGAGTTTTATACTGATTAGTGTCTAATATTGACTTTTTTCTTTCTGTATGTCTTGAAGTTTGTTCTTACTTGACTCCTGAAACATTGACAGGGTCTCTTACAAATGAGTAGAGAACCACATTAAAAACTCCTTCATTTGGTGACAGTGAAAGAATTTTCTCACTGGCAAGACTGATGACTGTGATCATTATATTGTTTATTGATCATAAGATGCACATTATTTTCCTCTATTTACCCTCTTTGAAATCACTATATTTTGTACAGTCAGTGCATTCTTAGATTTGATGGAATATGGTATATCAGCTTTTTGCTTTCCTCTTCTGTCATGGACATAGTAAAAAAATGGCATAATAAATAATTTTATTAGAATTCATTAAGGTTCTAGAAACCTTTATTTGGAATACATTGCATTAAGTCTAAGGCCATAAAAATTGTTTTTAATTTGATAGTTTATTCATTTGTTCAAAGTTTTCAAATTTCTTAATAAAAGGTAATACACTCAGTTTCTTTTTTAATATTTTATTTAATCTTTATTGTATTTTTTCCATTACTGTTTAGTCCCCTTATACCCTCCTCCCCCCAGCAATCACCACCACACTCTTGTCCATGCCCATGAGTCCTTTTCCCTTTTGCTCTTATTTTGGAGGAAGAATAACTTCTGTATTTTACACTTTGTCTCAAAGTTACCTGCAGTGGCAGCAATCCAGTGACAGAGGCACTTAACTATTTCACCGTGTTACTCACTAGTCCACAGTAGTCATTATGTGCAATTGGCATGCCCTGAAGTGTGAACCAGCCCCCACACCTCAGTGGTCGTTAGAGCTGGTAGTGTGCTTTTGCTAGGTCTTTGCTAAGAACACTATTTCTTCTCAAGTATTTAAGACTACAAGAATTAGATGCACAGTATTCAGCCTTGAGTTTTCACAGGTATTTAAAGATGTTTTGAGTGTTATCATATCATAAAGCTTAGGGGAGAAAAATCTTTTCGTTTACTCATCTTAGTTTCTCCATTTGAAGCCCTATAAATGAAGCTGGCCAAAGACAAATTAACAAGAGAAAAACTAACAATTGTATTAATATTTGTATTATACATGTAACACATGGGAGTGCCTAGAGATGAGTAATTCAAAAGGATGTTTAGAGCTTGGGCTTGTATACCATCTTAGGCTAAAGGAAAAAGGGGTTTTAGGTATTTGAACAGGAGAGTAAAATTATTGAAAAGTGACCAGGACAAATTTAATAAACAAGGGTCGTTTAGTAAGATTTGTAATATAGATTTAGCTGTGTTCTTTTTCACTGATTAGTTGTTAAGAGTCCTCTTTGTAATATGGGAGAAGGAGATACCTTTGTAAGTGTAAATTTCCTTTACAAAAGAAAAATTTGTGCTCTGTTTTTAGAGCTTTTCCTGTGTCTGTTGATTCTGAATAGAGTTTACTCCAAATAATCCATATCTTAAGGAGGAATATTTGGGGGTGGCATATTCTGGTAGCTCTCAAGGAATATTCTTTTGTACTACTGTGTGCTTATTGCAGAACATAGGCCATGGTTGTATTCTGTTCTCATTCATTTTGATGCTCTGGGTGGGACTCAGTGGTTAGTCCCCACAGTACTGACATATCTATTGCTAGGTCCCTACTTTATTCTTTGCCTCCCATTGAAGCTTTTCCTTGTCTTCCCATTGTCTTGGGGTGAAGTTCAGAATCCTTGGATTGGCATAGAAAGTCTGGCCTCTTGTTCAGTTTTTTACCTTCTCCCCTCTCCAGATTCCAATACATACATATTGAATACGTTTTTCAGAAGTCTTGCAGGAGCAGCATTTGGGAGGTATTATTGCAATACAGTTTTGACTTGGACAAACCAGCTACTTGCTGTCTCTAAGACCCTGGGCAAGTTAATTAACCTTTCTGTGGCTGTGTTACCTTTTATGTTAAGTGGGCATAAAAATAGTACTTAACTCCTGGAATTACTGCAAGGGTTTAGTGAGGTAATGGATATAAATTACTTAGTCCAATTCCTGCATATTTTACATTTTTAATTATTTTTGATGTAAGCCATTTTTATTTGCTCTTTCCATCATTGAGTTCTTTCATCTTGTGCTCAAAACAGTTTGATGTTTTGTGACAGCCCTGAAGCATCTTCCCACACACCTCATTCATCTTCATCCTTTGAACCTTATCTTTGGTGTGAATTTCAAAACTTTAATTAAGAGTCCACACGTTCCCTTGAACAAATTTTATTTCTAGTTCCCCTCTCCTCATCTGTTATCTCCTAGCAATTTTTATTGAATAAAGCAGGAATGAAAACTAGTGTCCATTTCTAGCAGTCTTCATTTTCAGAAATCTTGAGGATTTTGAGAAGAACCTCTGTCTACTTCTTCCTGTTTCTCCAGCCTCAGCAAATGCCTGGCCTGCCATAGTGATTCTTATGTGGATCTTATGGTTGTATCCTTGGTAGTTACTACCCCCGCAGCTTCACTGAGATGTAACTGACAAAAAAATGTATAATTGTATATATTTTAGGAATATAGCATGATATTTCAATATACATATGTAATATGCAATAATTATCATAATAAGGCTAATTAACATATCCATCACTTCACATAGTTACCTTCTCTTTCTTTTTTTTTAAATTACTTTAGTGTTGTTCAATTACAGTTGTCTGCATTTTCTCCCCACACCATCCATACCCACCTCCCTCCCTTGCTTCCATCCTCCCCCTTGGTTTTGTCCATGTGTCCTTTATAATAGCTCCTAAAAACCCTTCTCTCCACTCTCCACTCCCTACCCCCCTCTGGCTATTGTTAGATTGTTCTTAATTTCAATGACTCTGGTTATATTTTGCTTGCTTTTTTCTTTTTTTGATTATATTCCAGTTGAAAGTGAGATCATATGGTATTTGTCTTTCACTGCCTAGCTTATTTCACTTAGCATAATGTTCGCCAGTTCCATCCATGCTGTTGCAAAGGGTAGGGGTTCCTTCTTTCTCTCTGCTATGTAGAATTCCATTGTTTAAATGTACCATAGTTTTTGATCCACTCATTTACTGATGGGCACTTAGGTTGCTTCCAGCACGTGGCTATTGTACATAATACTGCTGTGAACATTGAGTGCATAGGTTCTTTTGAATTGGTGTTTCAGGATTCTTAGGGTATAGTCCCAGCAGTGGGATAGTTGGGTCAAAGGCAGTTCCATTTTTAGTTTTCTGAGGAAATATCATACTGTTTTCCACAGTGGCTGTACCAGTCTACATTCCCACCAACAATGCACTAGGGTTCCCTTTTCTCTGCATCGTCTCCAACACTCGTTTGTTGATTTATTTATGTTGGTCATTCTGACTGATGTGAGGTGGTATCTCACTGTGATTTTAATTTGAATCTCTTAGTGATGCTGAGCATCTTTTCATATGTCGCTGAGCCCTCTACTTATCCTCCTTGGAGAAGTGTCTGTCCAAGTCCTTCGCTCCTTTTTTTACTGGGTTGTTTGTCTTTCTGGAGTGGAGTCATGTGAGTTCTTTATATATTTCAGAGATCAAACCCTTGTCCAAGGTATCATTGGCAAATATGTTTTCCCAAATAGTCACTTCTCTTTTCATTTCAATGTTGTTTTCTTTAGCCATGCAGAAACTTTTTAATTTGATGAGGTCCCATTTGTTTATTCTTTCCTTTATGTTCCTTGCTTTAGGGGACGTATCCATGAAGATGTTGCTGTGTGGAATGTCTGAGATTTTCCCATCGATGTTTTCCTCTAGGACTGTTATGGTGTTACAACTTATATTTAAGTCTTTTATCCACCTTGAATTTATTTTTGTGTATGGTGTAAGTTGGTGATTGAGTTTCATTTTTCTACATGTAGCTTTCCAGATATCCCAACACCATTTGTTGAAAAGGCTATTTTTGCTCTATTTTATGCTGCTGCCCCCTTTGTCAAATATTAATTGACTGTGGAGACTTGGGTTTATTTCTGGGCTTTCTGTTCTGTTCGATTGGTCTATGTGCTTGTTTTTGTGCTAGTACCAGGATGTTTTGATTACAGTTGCCTTGTAATACAGTTTGGTATCAGGTATTATAATCTCTCCTGTTTTGTTCTTCTTAAAATTGCTGCAGCTATTCAGGTCATTTATGGTTCCATATAAATTTCTGAAATGTTTGTTCTATATCTGTGAAATATGTCATGGGTACTTTAATAGATATTGCATTGAATCTATAAATTACTTTGGGTAGTGTGGCCATTTTAATGATGCTGATTCTTCCGATCCGTGAGCATGGTACATGCTTCCATTTGTTTGTGTCTTCCTTAATTTCTTTTTTCAGTGTTGTAGTTTCCTGTGTACAGGTCTTTTATCTCCTTGGTTAGATTTATTCCTAGGTACTTTATTTTTCTTGTTGCTATATCAAATGGGATATTTTTCCTGATTTCTGATGTTTCAGTGTTAGCTTACAAAAATGTCTTTGATTTCTGAGTATTGACTTTGTATCCTGCTGTTTTGCCACATTCATTTATTAGGTCAAGTAGTTTTTTGGTGGAGTCTATAGGATTTTCTATGTACACTATCATGTCATCTGCAAACAATGACAGTTTTGTTTTCTCCTTTCAAATTTGGATGCCTTTTATTTCTTCTTCTTGTCTGATCACTGTGGCTAGGACTTCCAGTACTATGATGAATAGGAGTCATGAAAGTGGGCATCCTTATCTTATCCCTGATCTTATTGGGAAAGCTCAAAGTTTTTGTTTATTGAGTATGATGTTGACTGTAGGTCTCTCATATATGGCCTTTGTTATGTTGAGAAATGTTCCCTCTATTTCTACTTTGCTGAGAGTTTTTAACACAAATGGGTTCTGTAACTTATCAAATGCTTTTTCTGCATTTGTTGATATGATCATGTGATTTTTGTCTTCCATTTTGTTTATGTGGCATATTATGTTTATTGATTTGCACATATTGTATCATCCTTGCATCCCTGGGTTTAATCCCACTTGATCATGGTGTATGATCTTTTTCACATATTGCTGGATGTGGTTTGACAATTTTTTGTTGAGGATTTCAGCATCTATGTTCATCAGTGATATTGGCCTGAAGTTTTCTTTCTTTGTTATGTCTTTATCTGGTTTTGGGTTTAGGGTGATTCTGGCTTCATAAAAAGAGTTTGGGAGTCTTCTGTCTTCTTGATGTTTTTGGAATAATCTGTGGAAGATGGGGGTCAACTCTCTCTTAAATTCTTTCTAAAATTGTCCTGTGAAATGCTCTGGTCCAGGGCTTTTGTGTGTTGAAAGCTTTTTGATTACTGTTTCAAGGTGAATGTGCACAATGACCCAAAACTGGTTTTTCTACAGGTGGTGATGTCAGGGAGGGGGAAGTCAATTAAATGTCCATCAGACAGGAAATAATTTTCATGCCCAACATTTTACATTACTGTAAGGTATCTGTAACTTCACAGAGTTGTAAAATAGCTCAAACAATGTACAGGGATAGGTAATTATTAGTGTTCCACTACACATTACATTTATCTTTTAGGATATATCAGAAGCTGGATGTTAGTTAGATCATAAGAATGAACATTTGGATTGAATAGAAAAAAACTAGGGGCACTAAGGAACAGTTAAGAGGCAATTGCAATGTCCAAAGGGGACAGTTCTAAGAGATGTGACTAAGGTGAAGATGCTGGGATGGAACAGAGAGGGCACACCTGGTTACTAAGCCAAGGTGGGGTCTACGGTAATTATCAATGGATTTGAAGTAGGAAGTAGGCAGAGGAGCCTAGTGGCTAAGACTAGTTCAGAATTTGGATCCTGAATATATGTGGTTGGGTGACCTCACACAACTCTAAGAGAGATATTTGACCTCTCTCAATCTGAGTTTGCCTATCTATAAATGACATAAAAATACTATCCATCTTGTAGTATTGTAGTATTATGTTGCTTAAATAAGATAATACTCATTAGGTAAGCTCTGATCATAGTAAAGGGTCAATAATTTTTTTTTAGACAATAATTACTTTTTAAAATTTTTAAAAAAGATTTTATTTATTTATTTTTTTAGAGAGGGAAGGGAGGGAGAAAGAGAGAGAGAGAGAAACATCAATGTGCGGTTGGTGGGGGCCATGGCTTGCAACCCAGGCATGTGCCCTGACTGGGAATCAAACCTGCGATGCTTTGATTCCCAGCCCACACCCAATCCACTGAGCTATGCCAGCCAGAGAAGCGTCAATAAATTTTAATTGTTATTGTTTACTATTTATCTGCCTCCACTCCTTCCTTCTCTCCTTCTTTCTTTCTTTCTTTCTTTCTTTCTTTCTTTCTTTCTTTCTTTCTTTCTTTCTTTCTTTCTTTCTTTCTTTCTTTCTTTCTTTCTCTCTTTCTCTCTTTCTCTCTCTCTTTCTCTCTTTCTCTCTTTCTCTCTTTCTTTCTCTCTCTCTCTCTCTCTCTCCCTCCCTCCCTCCCTCCCTCTCTCTCCCTCTCTCTCTCTCTCATTCTCTCTCTAGAGAGAGAGACGGAAAGGGAGGGAGACAGAGAGAGAAACATCAATATGTGGTTGCCTCTCATGTACCCCCTACTGGGAGCCTGGCCCACAGCTCAGGCATGTGCCCTGACTGGGAATCAAACTGGCAACCCTTTGGTTCACAGGCCAGTGCTCAGTCCACTGAACCACACTAGTCATGGCCTATATTTTTCTTTATTAAAGTTTTATTGCAATAATGAAAACCAAGGAATGAGTGGAATCATTATCTATAAAAAAGACCTACAGCTAGAAGATCCCACCTGGTAGGCAAGAGGAAGTGAAGAAAAACAGATGGATGAGTAGTATTCATTAACCTTTATTATCAAGTCACAAGGTAAGGAGGGAGTTGATCTAGGAAGAGTCAGAGGCATAGGAAATTAACGAAGCAAATAATATCACAGAATTAAGTAGAAGGCTCAATCAAGGAAGAAGGGTGAATTTAGTAGGGGCAAGGACATTTGGAGAGCTTGATGTTGATGATGAGAAACTTGGGAACATCAGATCTGCAATACTTCTTTGAAATTAAAGCATATGGAAAAGGCATAAGTTCTCATAATTTGATAATTTCAGTAACTAATGACTTTTAAGAGGCATGGGGTGAGAGTTTAGGACAGGTACTATAGGGATTTTAAGAGAGAGTCAGGAAGAGTGAAATGAAGCCACAGTTCTGATAAGCACAGTGCAGGTCACAGAGCTCAAGTTCATCTTGCTTGGGTGTCATGGTGGTCTCCTCATTAAGATTTGCTATAATTCACTCTTGAAAACCAGGCTATAAAGCAGATCTAGTGTACCAACTTAAAGCATTTCACGTCTTACATGGGGACTGAGTTCCCTGCAAGGACAGGACATTAAATGAGCTGTAGCACTGACCTTCCACCCCGGTATAGACCCCCTCTCTCCCCTCTAGTGTTGTAGACTGATGTCTCTCCATGGCAAGCTGGAGGCCACAGACTGTTTTCCTTGGGCTTCTTTAAAAAAGAAAATATGAAACAGCTGCCAAATTTTTAATAGGAATAGTTCACATAACAAAACTAAAACTTTGCATTAAAAAAATAATCAGATACTCTGGCTGCTGAGGGTCTGAGTTCCATGCCTGAGAGCAGTTGGTAAAAAGCCCATGTCTGCCACCTCTGAATGATACTTGCTCTGTCCAATTTGTTGCAGTCCCCACTACTCCCTGTTGCCTTAGGGAATGTCAACTTGACTCATTTACCTTACCTGGCTAGGCCCCAGTAGACATCTCGGTTCATCCTATGTAGTTATTATTCAGGGTTTGGAATTGTTTCCATGTGGTTAATGTGTAAACCTTGGAAAACCCCTTTACCCTAGTTACATAGCACTGAAATGTATTCCCATGGCTCATTATATTCATCTAAGATGAGAATGAATTGTTTACACTTCAGTGAGAAAAACAATACATCGTATCTATTAAATGCATTAACTTTATGGAAAAGTTAGGCAGGAGAATTCTCATGACCCTTTATTCTTAACCTAAATCATATGGAAAAGTTTATTATAATTCTGCCATCTGTTCAAGTTTTTAAAGCCATTTTGGTAAACTTAATGCTATTGCAAAATATATGCCTTAGCACTAATTAACCAAAAAATCTGTTTCATTCTTCTCAAATAATGAAAAAAATATGTCAAAAACATGTTTTCTTAAAGAAATTTAATTTATGACACTTTCTTAAGCCTTTAAGCCACCCTTGTGATGTGCTCATGCACACAAACATAAGAATAACAAAAAGCCACACCAAGTGTTCCCTTTAGGAAAATCAACAGACTACAGGCTTTAGACATTTATGGTTATAATTTAGATTGCTATTTCCACTTAAATACTACTGTCCTTTTTGGCTGCTGTAAGGGTTTTCTAGTAATTTAGGGGGAAGGAGGGGACTGGAGTACAGGGTTTGAAGAACATGGGGAGTGTCTGTAAGGCCAATAATGATTTAACATCCAAGTGTAAATACTGCATTACTCCTCAAGAAACCTAATTAATTGAAATATGTGCTTAGTGTGCTCTATTAAATATTGTGACCAATGATTTTTCAAAACTTTTAATAGTCTTTTTATAGGAATAGACTATATCCATTTTCACTATGTTTTTGCTAATATTCTGCATTTTTAAGCTTGCCTAATTTTCCTCTCACTATTCTCTTGTTTCTTCTGTGTCTTTGGAGTATAATCCCAAATTATCCTAGAACAATATCATTCATATTTGATCACAAGCCCACTCAGAAAACTTAGAGTGATTCTTCATTTTTTTTATTAAATAACATCTAGACTCAGGATCCTTGCCACCTGTCTTTCCAGTAATATTTTCCACTGTCCATTATACTAAAGTCTTCACTTCTGGGAGATTATTTTACTCAAGGTACTGAACATACCTCAAACAACGGCTAGGTCTCATTCTGTTCTGCAGGGGATAAAACCTTTCATCCTTCCTTTCTGGAAAACCCAAGCCTCCCTGCCATAGGAAGCAGCTAGGCAAATGACGATGAGAGCAACAGTGTGTGCACGTGTACATGTGTGTTAGAAAGCAGATACTGCAAAATGTGAACAATTGATGAAGGGTACACAGGTATTTCCTGTACTATTGCTATTTATTATGGATTTGTACTATTTCAAAATAAAAATTAGAAAGAAAAGAAGCAGTCCAGATTAAATCAGTCACTCACAAGTGAAATTTGGCCAGTTTTGGAACCAATCAAATATATTTAATTATTGGTAATATTGATAAGTTCCCTATGTTCTCTAGAGAAAGATAATATGTTTTATCCTCATCTTTTATTTCATAATTTCTTCCATTGCTCCTCCTTGAAGGCGAACATATTAGTTGATAAGAAGGTGGACTTAAAAAATAGTACATTAATTTTCAGACATTTTGACTTCTTTCCTTCCTTGTTTCCATGATAACAGTCACATATTAAACACTGGACAATGGACTTTGGTCTAGAGATCTAGTGAGGAACATGATACAGTCTCCGTCCCGGGAGCTCATGGTATTAGTGAAGACAAACGAGAAAGCAAAACATGAGAAAGGTTCGATGATTCTAGTACATTCTGCTGTTATGTGTGTTTGTTTCCACACTATCTGCAATTTGGACTCTACAGATGCATAAGATCTCATCCTTGGTGCAACATTTTTATAGAAGGTTGCCAGCTGATTGCCACACCACATATAAGGAGTAATATTTTTTGTCTTATTTCACATCGTTCCAAATTGACATTCAAAACTGTTGTTCTTAATAACTGGAAACAGACTGGAATATTTTTCATCCATGTATTTTGTTCTTTTTGTAATATTTACTCAGAATACCATGATGAATCTTTCTTTTTTGACAATCATTGACAATTTGCTAATGATATCCTTTATTGTACATAAAATCTGTGTTAATTTGTATAAGTTCAAGGAGCTAGTATTTTAGTTTGCTAAATTGATTATAGGATAGAAATAAAAACTTAGAAATGTAAGTAGTTTGAATACTTCAACATTCTGTGTTTCTTCAGCTGTATGCTAGGCTAGAAAGTCCCATAGTCTGTACCTCTAATTCAATGTTTCATTGAGAAAATGCTATTTCCCGGGTGCATTGCTGACTGCTGGGATAAAGAGGTCCACTCTCCATCCAAATCCTACCATAGAGGAGCTTCAAAACTTCACCAAATGTAGGCTTTGAGGACTGAAGGGATTCTTACAAGTCATCTCTCTTAACTATCATATCAGAAGAAAATCATATATGTAAATCCCCAAGATAAAACACAGCTCTTGCTTTGACCATTTGTGCAGACTTCATTTCCTGTGGTCTGACTCATCTCTGTGTTGCATCAAGTGTCAAACACAGCTTCTTAAACAGCATAGTTATTCCAAAAGTATTTTCAAATGAATACATTTATACGTTTGCATTCAAATTTTTTCATATAGCTGATGATTATATTAGGTACATATGGAAATGCCTGGCACACAGTTGGTACTCACAAAATGAAAGTTTTCTCCCTTTATTCTACTTTGTTATCTTTGGAGTGCATTATCTAGAGTTAGCTTGAATTTTGTTGTTCCTGGAATGCATTGGGATTCCTTCATTAGTTCAGAAACACTGTCACCAACCCTATATTATTAAAGGGTACTTAGGGAAGGAGCCATGTCTATGTCACTTACTGCTGTGCTTGTCATTTCTTGCACATTGTTGTCACCTAATAAATACTTGTGGAATGAAGCAGTAACAAGGCTTCAAAATGTAAGAAAGTGTTCTGTAGGTGGAAATGAGAGGGAAGGAAGTGTACTCCACATAGAAAAAAATGGCACGCACAATGACCAAAAGGCTGGACAAGGATAAGATTTGTTGAAGGAATCTCTGACTAGGATGGTTTTAAAGATACCTGTAACATACATAGATTGTATCTTCTGTAGTGTCAAAAACTAGAATGACTGCTATTCATGTTTCAACACTTGAAATACAATTTGGAATACAGTCTTGGCAATCAGAGGGTTTCAGTCTTGGTTCTCTCACTCATGAGTTGGATGATTATAGACAAGACAACTAATTTCTTATTTTTTGTACTGTTTTCTCACTTAAAAAAATGGAACTGAGAATACCTTTCCTTTAGGGGGTTGGGTGCCTGGATGGAGCGAATCCTTACCTAACAGTGGTTGGTGATAGCCTGTGTCACCATTATGATCATTCCCTACCTGCTCGCTCTACGGAGCTGCATATTCTGCAACATCAACACAATTTACTATAGCTTCTCATAGGAACACATAATAGACAGGTGCTATTGACCTAAAATTTAAAGGCCTCTGGCTGTTTTTTATGAATGTGATATACCTTGTTGCTAGAGGTAAACGCATTGGAATACATTGACCCAACAAGAGCTCTTTCCTCTCTGTTGTATAAAACTCAAAATGTATGTCTTCATAAAACCTGTACCAGTAAAGAATATATAAAACTCACAGGCAAGAAATAGGCTTTGCTTGCACATTTCCCAGAGGTTACTTAAAACTTCACCTCTTATGTAAAGGATGGTAAACAATCATAACATCTGGTTTTATGTTTTGTTTTAGTTTTGATCACCCACTCAGATAATTTAATAATTTTCTGGAAGGCTCTGTGTTGAGGTGTGAGGGGTGGAGCTTAAAGAAGCTTGTGGGAGCAACTCATTCAGAGGTTGCTGCACTCACCAACATTTACACTCAGCAGGAAGCAAAGCCTAGTCTATGCAGTGGTTGAAAATCAGGTGTTTTTTTTTTTTTTCCTTCTTCTAGAGGAAGTTAGCCTGGGGTAGTGGGTAATTACCAAGCCTGAAGAAGAAAATTATAATAAAAATGAAAAGAAGAAAATTACTTAATTATAACATAGTTACTCCAGAAATCTTCGAGATGAATGGGAAAATTTAGCAGTGCTCTTAAACAGTACTGTAATTTAGCCCCATGCCCCAGAAATTCTAAATTGTAATTGACCCTAATTATATCAACACCCACTGGTAAGCAAAGATCTGTTTTTTAGAAGACTTTACTGCTGCTGAACTTCACTAACAAGTCACTCATGACTTAAACAGATGTTTCGTATTTTTTTGGCCAAGGGGGTCCTTTGAACCAACTTTCCTCTCCATTTGGCAGCAAATGATACAATAATGCTCTCAGAGTGTCAGTATATGAGATAAAAATGGGCTATTTTAGTGTTGCTGAGAATATTCTTTCTTGCCTGTTAGGATAATTTTACTTGTAATCAGCAAAAAAAACCATTCTAACCTATACGAAAAATGGAAATTATTGTATCGAAAAAATTAAAAGTGCTGCTCTAGGTTGGGCTTTTGGTGTAACTTATCTAGTACACAATCTCTCTTTCCCTTTCTCTCTCTCTTTCTCCCTCTCCCCTGCATCCCTCCATATGCCTATGTGTCTGTCTGTCTCTCTCTCTTTCTCAACTCTATTTCCTTGATAATAAGTTAAGTTTCCAGTAAACCCTCCAATCATGATCTTAACATTGTTATTTGCAGCTGTGGGTTTCTTTCTTTCCTCCCATAACTGTTGAATGAAAATCGTGGGCTTCATCCTGATTGGTCCATTTTTAGTTTCTTCCCCATTCCTCAGCTAATCAAAATAGCTAAGGGGCAGCATTATGCTCATTGTCCCAGGGCCGAGCTATGGAGGCCCCAGTCACAGAGTCAGTGTCCCCCGGAGAACATGGCGTCGGTGAAGCAAGAGAAGATGCTATACCCAAGAAAAGAGTAAAATAAAGATGCTTGGTGTGTCAAATAAGAAAACTACAGAATTTTGTTCTAACTTTTTAACAACAGGTTTCCCCCTTTTTGTTATAAAAATTGTCAAACATATGGAAAGTTGCAAGAATAGTAAAATGAACACCTGAACACTAACTATTTAGAGACTGAACAATTGTTTTTTCACATCCTATCTTAATTGGCAGGCTGTTTCATATTTCACACCCACTCTAAACAAATTTCTCAGAATTTCTTCAGATGAAGATTTTTAAAAGTTTAAAACTGTAGAATTCAAATGGAAACTAAATATCACTTCTATCATGCTGTGTCCTTTACCTGCCTTTCCTCTTTTGGTCTCTTCCTGAGTATAGCCAGGAATCACTCTGTTTTCCGACAAGCTGTCTTGTGCACCCTGAAGGGAATATTATAAGATTAAATGCGGAGTAGCATTCCTCTAGCAGGTGAATGCTTCTCATTACAGAGATCCCAGTTGATCTCCTAAATGTAATTCCCTGCTAATGTGAAACTTCTGTATTATTTATTATCTCATATTAGATCAAGAATATTTGATAAATTTGTTATCAGCAAATCAACTTTGGAAAGTTTCCTATATCAAAGAATAAACCAGGGAGTAGATTTGGGACTCATAAGGGGAAAAACACATTATTTACTTTGAGGCCTTTTTATAGCCAGGTGGCTTCAAATGCAGATGAAGAATCATACACTGAAGAATTATAATTTATAGATGTGGTTATAACTATTTCATCTAGTAGTGTATTATGCTGAATAAGTTTGACTACAATTCTAAAATCCTGTAAGAATTCTTCATTGAAGTAATGAAGGACAAACATTGCATGTTTATCCTTGAAGGTGCTGTGTTTCTCCTCTGACCACTCCATGTGACATTGGTAAAAACAGAGGAGATTTACTGACACTAAGTTGTGGTTAATAATAACAAAAGGAATTAGGATTGCTTAAGTCCTTATTATGCACTAAGCACTTCACTGAGCCCGTAACTACCTTCTTTTATTTAATTTTCCTAATGGCCCAGTGAAACAGGTACTGCCTAATAGGACTAAAATGGGTCTTATCTTATAGATGAGGAAACTGAGACATAGGATATTATGGAAATTTTCCATAAATGCTGTTTACTCCAGACATAAGAATTTGCCCACCCAGATGTGACAGAGGTATACAGTTGAGAGTCTGAGGCTGAGTATAAATGATCGTCACGACATTTAAGGTAAGATCACTGCTGTTTGTAGGCGTGCAAGCCAGAATGTTTCAGTTTGTAAACCTGAGTTTTTTAAGGCAGAAAAGATTTAACAGATTTCTATCTATATAACAGTATTTTTGATATACTATATTTTTTTAGAATATTTTTAGTTTCACAGCAAAATTGAGCAAAATGTACAGAGACTTCCCATGTTCTCCATGCTTCTGCATATGTTAAACTTCCCCCATTGTCAGCATCCCCACCAGAGTGGTACATTGGTTACAATTGATGAACTTAGGTGGGCACATCATTATCACCCAAAGTCTGTAGTTTACATTAGGTTCACCTTTGGTGTTGGGCATTCTATGGGTTTGGACAAATGTGCAGGGACATGTGTCCACCATTGTAGTATCACACAGAGTAGTTTTACTGCTCTAAAAGTCCTCAGTGTTCCACCTATATCAGTATTTTTATAGCATATATTAAGTCATTCTAACTTCACAATCCTAATTAAACTGTTCAGGAGAATCATTTCCTGTTCCCAGTAAGGGAAACAGGACCATTTAACAAGTCAAGAATTTGCTTCAATGGCAGCAAAGAGGGTTGCAGGCTGTGTGGAAAATTTTAATAATTTTTAAGTTGGTGAATTCCAACCAAGGCTGAAGAGAATGTTAATTCACGTTAAGTAGAGTAAACATAATATAGCAAACTTGGGCATGGAGCTTAAACTCCATTCAAGAGATTACTTTGGAGACAGGTAATTCACCCTCAAAATCCTTCCTGTAGTTCAAGTCTGTAATTTTTGGCACCGGACAGAGATGCGGCACATACTCACCTTGTGGTTCTCAGCCATCTGCTGCCTAATGAAGGCCTCCCATTTTCTGCTCTGCTGACCCCATCATTCACAAACAAACAAAATCCACACAACAGTCAGTAGAATGTTAAGTAAACAAGCAAAGCTGTGAACCATCTTTCTCATTTGTAAAATGTGAGACTGCTCTGTTTACCCTGCCATTGTAGGAGGACTTTTGTTTTTCTTCCTTTCTAAAATTAAAGGAACTCTATAGAAATGATTTGGGTTTTCTCCCTTAAAGACAATTCTTTAGTGTTTTTTTTTTTCTTGGTGGACATGTATCTTTTATTGTACTGCACTTGTTCTAGAAACAATTTTTCTACCTTGTATAATGTTCTACTGTTTCCCATTTCCCTTTTCTATATCATTTGACTATGTGACTGCAGTGCCTGGTAGCTGGTCTGTCTGATTCCAGACTTCTCCAGTGTTTTCTAAAGCACAGTCAGGGTAAACTGGGAAATTTACAACAGAAAAATGAGCATTTATAAGCAGAAGTTTATGAGGTGGATTAATGTAATTTACTGTGGCATAATTACACAGTTAAAAAATCTTGATTTTTTATTTTCAATTTTATAGTTATTTCATAAAATTCATTTATTGTTTAATAATTTTCTTTTTGGCGCATAGACTGTAATGCATATACATAGTTATGTCTAATTCTTCTTAAATCCATTGTTTCATCTAACATAATTTCTTGGTGAATCCCCAACAAGATTTATATTTTTCTATTTTTCCTGATATGTAAAGCATTTCTGTAATAAACTTCTTTGTATGTAAAGTTATGCCCACATTTGTTATTGCTTCAGAGGAAAATTGACTGGAGCTGGATATTCTGGATCAAGGGATGAGAACATTATGCATACTACTTAATTATCTTCATAAAGAGTTTTATCATCATCACTATTACTAGTTTCTCTTTTCAATTACCAAAGAGTTTTCCCCTCGATGTAGTATGTGAAAAAAAATTTCTCAGTGAAGTTGTAAAGTTCAAGTAATCAGTTGTTGCAGATGTTGGTTAACTTAATACATTTATTGACTGTTTGTGTTTCTCCAAGTTGAAAACAATTATGAGCTAGTGTGTTGAATATTGATCCCAGAATTTAGATCTTTCAGAGGATCAGCAGGTCTGAGAACTTTTCTAGCCTCCTTATAGGCCGCACTTAAGCTATGGGCCCTCTCTAAAACCTGTGTGCATTGATGGCTAACAATATGTACATCAAAGGAAGTTTTGCTACATTGAAGTGCAAAATAATAGCTGCGAGGAAATGAAAAGTGAGGCAACATTCAGAAAATCTTCGATGTACAATATATTTCTGTACAGGTTCATTGTGGTTATTTTTATTATATTCATTAAATGAATTTCATGACTTGTGGATTCATACCCATGTTCTCTCTCTAGGGGATCTTGCTACTGATAGAGGCTGTATTTCTGTCAGCCATAGTGGATTAGTTGCAGTTTTTACCTTTTAATTAAAGAGCTGCTGCCACGAAACACAATTTTAAATTATTTAACAGTCCATATTACTCTAGTCAGTGCACACTGTTTGAATTTTTAAATTATATGAAATTATACATTTTTTATGACATAGCTTTTCTAAAAATGAGTTGACAGACAATAATAATTTATTCTTTTGAGATGCTAAGAATATTTTAGCATATTTAACATAATTATTACTAAAATTAAAGCCAAGCTGATCAAATATCAGATCTTTTGCTTTAAAAAGTAAATGTGAAATATGCAGAATTTTAAATAAAACTTCCATTCAAGATGATGTTTATATTCTCTGCCTCATAAATAAGCCACATGTATGGTAAATACTTTTGTGCACAATTTGAGACCCTGAAGATAATCCTAAAGATTTAAGTTTTCATTGAGGCCTTATTTCAGAATGAATTGCTTTATAATTTCCAGCTTTTTTGGCAAAAGACTTTGTTTTGGTGATGCCATCATCTATAAACAAAAATCAGTAAGTCAATCCCAAAGCTACTTACTATTAATCAACATGAATTTTTGTGATGGACTCATGATTATCTTGTTACATTTTTCTGAGTTATATTCAGAGGTATTACTTAAATTTCTAGTTTTAATAATATTAAATGAATAATTCAGTATAGCTTTGAAGAATCTAGATCCTGGGAAATTATTTTTAGAAAGTAACAAAGATGTGACCTTTCTTCTAAGCTCTATTCTTTTGCAAAACAGAAATCTCCTTCTTTATGTGTGTGTACCTATACAAATTCATGCACACATACATTTGGTGTATATCCTATAGACAATATCTCCTCCTTACTGTTTTATAGTATAAAATATGAAGTATAATAATTGAAGTATTGAACATTGGAATGAACAGTTGAAAATACATCCAGTTTTATTTTTAGGTTCATCACTACACCTGAGCATCCTGAGAATTGCTATGCTCAGAAAAGCCACCTTCCATATTTCAACGTGGCCTTTGATTGAATTTCCTTAAGTGGTGGAAGTAAAGGGGAATGGTATAAGATCCATCTAAGTTTTTAACAATGCCAACCACTTAACAGAATGTAGATGATGGTAACTGTCAGGATTCCCAGAATAAATTACTTCTGCCCTCCTTGTTGACTTGTGGAACATTATTTAGAAACTACATCTGGTCCTGTGTGTCCTCTCTGTTTTGACATCTCATCGATTCTTTATCTCCTCTCCTGGCTTAAAAAAAAGTGTATTATAGAACTGTGTGGTGAGTAATACTGTAAAAGAATATAAAGTTATTACCTGCCACTGTTTTAAGGTTACAACTTCAGAGTGTAAGAAGGTGGTTGTCATTCCTCATGGTTATAGATGTGACCCCTTTCAAGATACCAGTTTCTGCCATTGAAGTGTTGTTTGTAGATTAAATAAGATATGTTGCTTCTGTTTTATAAAGGGTTTAGTAACTTAGAGCATCAGGTAGAATTTAATCAAAAGACATAGCCATTTATTGAGTTTTTAGGAAGTCATGATTTTAAGCTCAGTCTGTACGGTGTATGCAAGCACAGGCCAGGCCCTGTCCTTATCTCCCTCCCTCAACCTCCAGGAAGAGTCATGGGCCATACTAATTTGTTTGCCAGTTGTGTCAAAATCTATGAAAAAAATTAATTGTATTTTGGTTTGTTTATGTTCGCCCATTAGAATGTAAACTTTATGAGTGCAGGGACCATGTCCATTTTGTTCAACTGTTGAATGAATGACTATAAACATTAAATGAATGTTACTGTTTTCACTGTTCTATGGGTATCACTTAACCAGGTAGTCATTCAAGTGGGCACAATGAGGATGAGAAGAACCCCGTGTTTCTGTTTGAACAATAGCAAGTATATGTATAAAGGAAAAAGTAATCAATCCATTTTTATATTCAGTGTATGCCCAAGTCTAAATTTTTCATTTTTTGACTATTATCATCATAGTGATAGCATAAGAAAACTGATTCAAAGCCATTGCAGTTCACATGAAAACCATTGATTCAAAAAAAGAGACCTCTTGGGGTAGAGAGTAGACTAATATATATTTCTCACAGTCTGTTTATATGTTAAGAAAAAAGGGAGATGGAGCCTGGAGAAGTGTGGTTGTGCACATGTGCACATGTCCATGGGTAAAAGGAGATATGTGAACAAGTATGTTTATACAAGGAGGACGAACAGTCTAACTTAGTGATGTTCAATAGAACTATTCAGTCATTGCTATCACATTTTGCTAGCAGAAAGAAGGAAAGAGAGAAGAAGTGGTAAAAGCAGTGAGCATGAGATTGCAAGATATGGTATGTGTTTCAGGCAGCCAAATGCCCAGGTAAGAGTACACTTACTAAGGAGGATGAGCTAAAGAGATATTGGGGTTTACCTAACCAGCCAACTCTGCCACAAGTACTTGCTCTCTGTTAGGCATTGTGCTAAGTGTTGATGCTACAGCAGTGGAGAAAGTGCTGTTCTTCTCCGACTTATGCAGGCTGGGGAGAGGCAAGTAGACACATATGAATATATGACATGTCTGCTAGTAATATGTACTTTGCTAAAAAAAAAAACCACTCAAATACATTTTGTAAAAATTTAAATGAGGTGAGCACTTAAGTACTGAGAAATTATTTAGGAGTGAAACAGAATTTCAAGCTAACAGGAAACATTGTTGGATTTTAAATAAATTTGCTATGAAAACAAGTAAAATATCTATTGTATTTGAAATATTCAAGGACATAGGAAAAATTGACCACAAGAAGCTAGAAGGTTTCTTTGGTTTTGGTAATATGCTGTTATATACATTCTTATTCATATTAATAATGAAGGAGAAAGAAAAGACAATGTGAAATATGTACATGTTTATTTTTTTAGTTGCTACCCAGTATTAAGGCTGTGATCAATAAAGTTTTAGTGTAACTATATAGGGTCCTTTTATAATGACCACATTGTAATTTCCAATTTCCTAATCAGTACTTATGAAGAGTCATTTGATTGTTACTAAAATTCTTCCCTCCTTAGAAGCTGAGGAATACATTAAAATTTTTTTGAAACTTGGGTAAATAACAGTAATGAATTAAAAAATTACTAGAGTTGATAGTTATCAAGAAAACAGTAAAATAATTACAGTAAGCTTCACTTTTTACTTTTAATAATAATCCCTTTTGTTCTGAAAGTAAAATTTATAAATGAAAGTAAGAAAAACTAACTTCTTAGCCCTCAATATTTGTGAGTCATCTCTTTCCTCTGGGGATGGGTCCATGGGAATTGGCATTTAAACTCTTTCCAGGCGATTCCCTGACATGTGAGCACCTGTTTTTCCACCATGTCGTTGTCTCTGCTGCCACCTATAATTCGTTGCTTCCCCCTTTTTCCAAACTTTATGGATGAGGTTTAGAAAGGGAAACAGTACCTTGATGTAAAAATAGTTTCTTTCCTCATCTGTAATAAATATATGTCCAAAATACATTTCTTACATATTCATTGTCATACTTAATTATTCAAAAAGTTTTGAAGAGAGAATTTAAAATCCCTAGAAAACTCAGGATTCTCAGTGTAAATGTACTTAAAAATAATACCCAGGTAATGCTTATTAAAACAAGAAAGATAACCCACACATAGGGAGCTTTTCCTGTGGATGAGGCAGTGCTGGCACTGAGAATCTGAGGCCCCCCGGAGCTTACCACCCTCCGGGGAAAGTGACGGTAAGTGGGCAGTTCTACTGTGCTGACCTGTCCTGTACCATTCGTTGGACAAAAGTAACGAAGATGTGGGGGAGTAGGAATGATCTTTAAAATGGGCTTCACATCCAGTCTTACCATTTGATACATTTTTAAATATCTGTGACTTCTGTTATGTTTCTTGGGCATTTAACAAATGACAAGGATCCCACTGATGGTGCCTTCAGGAATGATGATGCAGAATTTAGGAGGAATTGCAGGGATGTCTGTTAAGAAACAGAATGCATAGGCAGACATACATTTAAATTTCTTTGGTGAAATGACTTCTGTCCCCATCATTTCCCTAAAATGTGTTGTAAGCACCTAACTTCAGTGTTTAGAAAGTTTCCTCTGTGATGAGTTTGCATTCAGGAATATTTTCTTCTAGATTCGTACAGATAAGTCTGCTTCCTACAGTACTAAGAAGCCCTCACAAGTCCCTAAATAATTAGATTTCTTGTTTCCCACTGTGTGAGAAAACCCTGGCATATTCTAACCATTTTAAACTATTTTTTCTACAAAATAATTTTTTTATTTTGCACTGTTTATTTCAAGGGAGTTAGAGCTCTTGGATCTGAGGGTTGCTAATAGGTTTTGAAGCAAATTGCACAGCCTTCCTTTCCCGCTTCCTGCCAGCTGCTTGGGACTGAGTCTCCACAAACAAAGGAGCAGGTTGTGTTCTTCCCCATCTTGCTCACGCAGGGCCCGCTTCTCTCCACGTGCTCCGCTCTCATCACCCCTCTTTCTTCCAACTCTTTCTTCTGTGGCATTTGTGTTGGATAAAATGAAATTATGCTTGGACCGAGGTAAAGTACTTTCCCACAGGATAGCTTATTTGTGCTCCGAGATGTCTTCCCTCAAGCGCGGCAGCTCTCACAACGGTGCTCATTCCCGTTGAAATTAAGGGTTATAGCCCTAATACTGAAGTCTTCATCAGCCATTTTACAACCTTTCAGCACACATTCTACATTGATCTTTTGTTCTGATGAGGGAATTTAAATGGTTTAATTAATAATTTATTTTTTAATAATTCCCAACTGCAGCTTAATAGCTACATATAGGTATCAATAACAGAAATATAAATCTGACACAAAAACCTTTTATCACCCTTTCTCTCCTATTAAAGCTTTTAGATTTTCTCTGAAGAATCAAAAAGCAATGGAATGGCTTTGTCCATCAGCATCCGTTTTCCAGTTCCCAGTGCAGTGTATCTTGTCTCTGACCTGTTGTGGTAGTTAAATGGTTAATAATACTGAAAATTTAGCTTTGTAAACTATAAACAGTAACTATTAACACTGTTTTTTTTTGTTTACATAAGTTTTCAAAACCTCTTCATATCTGTTGTTTTACTTGATCCTTATGTTAGCAATTACTAACTGGGAGTTACTGTGTCATGTGCTAATAGCCCATTTTATCCACAGAAAATGGAGGCTCACGCTGGTTGACTGCCCATCTAAGGGCACAAACTGAAAGCTCAGATTGGTTAACACCACAGCTAATGGTCATAGGGTCAATAACAGCAGAGTGGAGGACCAGCCTCAGCTTCTCAGACACTGTGTTTATAGACTTGGGTTCCCTTCTGGGCTCTAAACTGGAATTAATTTACTCAAGTCCAGCAACAAAGTGATCTTTAATTTCCTTAAATATTCAGTCTGCTTATTTATTAAGTGGGAATTGGGTGAAAGTGAGCTTTGTGAGTCATTTGACTTTAAATAAAATTAAATCTATGTGTTTTCTATGCTTGGGAAAACTTGCTCACTAGAAGTCCAGTGGAAATCCTAGGGACTCTGAAGCCACTTCATATATTCGTCATATCCCAAACAAAATGATCCATTTTAAATGAAGTATTATTTGCTCATTCAGCTAATAGATCCTCATGAAACGAAAACAAGTATTTCTTGTTTAGATCTTCAATTTCAAAATGCAGATATGTTTAAGAGAGAAATAAAGGGCAAAAGCTCTGTAAATGTAGGCTTTTAACAATGTCTTTCAAGCTAAGATGACCTTTTGCTCACAAATAATTGTTCCTGAAAAGGCTGTCAAGTACAACATGTGTGAATATGTACATACTTAGAAAAATGCCAGGGATGTTTCTAAATGTTTTCTTCAATTATCTATGAAACTCCATGGACCATGTTTTAGAAAATGGTTTTAATTTTCTTTGAGAGATTATCATAATTGAAAAGGTTATAGGAGTCAACCCCATTACTAATGCATTTGTACTTGCCAAGGCTCAGTCATGGGGAATTTCTGTTTTCATATCTAGTACTTTTCTTTTTGCTTTGTTGTATGAAAAGGGAGAAGAAGGGGCTGGCACAAAGGGGAGGTGAATCTGATGCCAACATTTTTTTTGTTGTTCCTTCAGCTCTGATCTTTGCCTTTCCAGAGCCTTGCCATCTGTCAAGCAAAGTAATACCACTACACTAAGGGTTTTTTTTTTAATGAATTGATCATTCCATACTTTCAGAAAACACATTCAAGTAATCTTTGAAGTGCCATTCTCATGTAGGCAAGAGCTGCAAGGTCCCAGCATAACATATGCATAGTGAAATTTGTAACCTTTCGTTTCATGCTTTCAACATTTTAGAAAGCACTTTTCTGTTCATTTTTTTTCTTTTTGGTGCTAACATATGTGACTTTCTTTTTCTTAGTGGAACTAGTTAAGTGATATGAAATTTATTTTGTTTCCTCAGTACATATTTTTGTATATTAGGGCAAATTTATTTAATTAACAGTAAGTTTATTTTATTTATTTTTGGCCAGGATAAAATTCTTAAATATTTAATATCATTAAATATTGCCAAATGCAGTAAGTACAAATGCAGTAAATACAATATACATTCTCATGTACTTTTACATTAATGACGGAAGGCTATATTCACTGCCATTTCATGCCCTGGATATTAGTTCTGGGGGAAAATCTTTGGAAATCCTTAAAAGGGGTTAGGTATCCAATGAAATTCAGTTTTGTTGCCACTACATAAATATTTGTCTTCTTCTGGCATCTATTCTGCTTAGAGTGTTTTTAGGCCACAGTATTTATTAAAATAATAAGTGGAGGCACTTACATAAATGATACTTTTAACCTACATAATGATATTCAAAAGCAGGGCTCATATACCAAAGAAGAATAACCTGGGAAATTTTAAACCCAATATAACCCTGGTGCAGTTCCCTAATTCTTGGCCTATGTAGCACTTTGTGTTATGGAGTAGAGCTTGGGACCCTTGGGAAGCCAGCCTCAGTTTGGTCATTTATAAAACAAGGATAAAAATTTTGACTTCTGGTCAAGATGTTGAGATGCAGATATGACCTGCCTCTTCACATCAAAATTACAACTAAAATATGGAACATCCATCACTCAGAACTATTAGAATTCGAGTTGAATGGACATCTGACAGCTATGGAATTAAAGAAACCAAATCTATTCATATGAGCCAGCAAGTTGGTGCCGTATCTGAAACTCCATCAACCTGGCCAACACTGTTTGACCCACCTTGCAGATCCCCAGAGACTCTGCCCCACCCAACTACAGGCCCACCCAAGCTGCTTTTCCATATGAATGGCTGGTCTTGGCTCATGCTTCACAACTTCCTAAATCCTCTCAAACAAGCAACAGCTGGCCTCAGTGAGCCCCAGGCCCAGCACTAGCAGCAGCCAGCCTAGATTCACAGCTTGGCTTTGCTTGGGAATCTCCATGTCCAGCAAAATGATGGTTATAAAGCCATCTCAGATTGCTTTATAGCTCAGGCAAGGTGGTCTTGAGAAAAACACAGATGGGAGCTGACCTTAGCTTGCATCACCCAGGAAACCTCAGGGCCAACACACCCAGTGGACAGCTATACACCACATAGGAGTACCACCACCCTGCCCATGCACAGATGATTATGGAGGGCAGAGGTTGGTGGTCAGTGGTCACAGTCCCTGCAGCTGACTTGCCTGGGTAAATCTCTCCCACTGACCTTCCAACAGCAATCAAAGCTCAACTACAAGAGGAGGGTGTACTCAGCCCACGTGAAGCATGCACCTTGAGTACCCACTTTGATGATAGGGAATACTGTGTCACTGGATCCTAAAGGATACCTACTACATTTGGCGACACTATCAAGACATGGAGTCAAAGCAGCTCTACCTAATACATAGAAACAAACACAGGAAGGCTGCCAAAATGAGGAGACAAAGAAACGTGATTGAAATGAAAGAACAGATCAAAACTCCAGAAAAAGAGTTAAACAAAATGGAGATAGACAATCCATCAGATGCAGAGTTCAAAGCTCGAGGAACTTAGTGAGAACCCCAAAAGCATAAAAAAGATCTAGTCAGAAGTGAATTAGTCTACACTAATTGAAATAAAGAACTATTTGCAGGGAAACAAGAGTAGGGTGAATGAAGCCTAGAATCAAATCAGTGCTTTGGAAAATAAGGAAGTAAAAAACAACCAATCAGAACAGCAACAAAAGAATCCAAAGAAATGAAGTTAGTATAGGTAGCCTCTGGAACAACTTTAAGAGGTCCAACATTCATATCATAGAAGTGCCAAAAGGAGAAGAGATAGAGCAAGGAATTGGAAATCTATTTGAAAAAATAATGAAAGAAAACTTCCCTAATTTGGTGAAGGAAATAGACATGCAAGTCCAGGAAACACAGAGAGTCCCAAACAAGATGGATGCAAAGAGGCCCACTCCAAGACACATCATAATTAAAATGCCAAAAGTTAAAGATAAAGAGAGGACCTTAAAACCAACAAGAGAAAAGCAATTAATTACCTACAGGGGAGTTCCCATTAGACTGTCAGCTGATTTCTCAAAAGAAACTTTTCAGGCTAAAAGGGATTGGCAAGAAATATTCAAATTCATGAAAAGCAGGGACCTACAGCCAAGATTGGTCTACCCAGCACAGATGGGATCTAAATTTGAAAGGCAGATAAAGAGTGTCCCAGACAAAAACACAAACAAAAACAAAAGTGTAGGAGTTCATCATCACCAAACCATTATTATATGAAATGTTAAAGGGAGTTATGTAGGAAAAAGGAGAAGATCAAAACCATAAACAATAAAATGGCAATAAATACATATCTATCAACAATTGAATCTAAAAATACAAACTAAGCAAACCAGAAGAACAGAGATAGAATTATGGATATATAGAGCATTTTGATGGTTGCCAGATGGGAGGCAGGTGTGGGGGAATGGGCAAAGAGATGAGAAGATTGATAAGTGCACGCAGGTAGTTACAGAAAAGCTATAGGGATGCAAAATACAGCATTGGAAATAGAGTAGCTAAAGAACTTATATGCATGCACGACCCAAGGACATGAACAATGGTGGGATTGTCTCAGGGAATTGGGGGTGTTGGTTGGAGGGGGTAAAGGGGGAAAATAAGGACAACTGTAATAGCATAAAATAAATTATATCAATGAAATATAATTTTAAAAAGTTTTTATCTCATTGGATATTAAGATGAAAACAAAATAGTTTATAGAAAAATACTCATCACAGTCTCTCCCTCCTGATGTTTAAACATGAATGGATGTTGAATTCCTGTTTGTGTCACTGAGATGTGAGCTGAAAGAGCTGAGTAGGAGTACTTTAGTGTCTATGTTGTGATCTCATTTGAACCTGTGTGCCAATCACGAGGCACCATAATGGGTATGAATATGGGCATTTCTACATTGAGTTAGGTCATGTAGAAAATAGCTGGTGTCATCAGATTGACCAACCCCCCAAAAAACTATTCATGTCCAGTATATTTATAAGAATATGGAAAAACAGTATGAGCTTGTTGTATATACTCTTTAACCCAGTAATTCCTCATACCTTTATATAAATAGACATGTTCAGGTCCATCCATGTTGTGAGACCTAGAGGATATCACGCTAAGTGAAATAAGTCAGATGGGGAAAGACAAATGCCACATGATTTAGCTTACACGTGGAATTAAAAAAAACAAAATGTATGAACAAACAAAATGGAAACAAACTCATGATTAAAGAGAATAAATTGATAGTTGTGAAATGGGTTGGGGGTTGGGAGTATGGGTGAAAAAAATGAAGGGATTAAGAAGTACAAATTACCAGTTATAAAAATAATCACAGGGATGTAAAGAATAGCACAGGTAATATCATCAATAATATTTAATGGCAGTATGGTGACAGGCGGGGCACTAGACTTATCAGGGTGATCACTTTGCACAGTACATAAATGTCTAATCACTATGTTGTACATCTTAAACTAATATAATATGGTATGTCAACTGTAACTGAAGAATATTTTTTTAAAAATAAAAAAGAGACATGTGCAGGGATTTTTTAAAGTGAAAAATTGAAAACTATATAATTTAGCCAATATTGGGATGATTAAATGAACTTTGGTGTAACCAAACTATGAAATACTAGTAGTTAAAAATTATGAGGTATCTTTCTGACATGGGTATACCTCTGAGACATATGGTTAATTGAACAGAGAAGATTGCAAAACCTTTTGATCCCACATATGTACAAGACTCCTGCCTAAACAACATAGAACATGTATGCATATGTGTATACCTAAATGCATTGAAAAAGACCTGAAATTTATAAGAAAGGTTGCCTCTGGAAATGAAAATATTAAGTGAAGTAAAGGAAAATTTTCAAGGTTTTCTAAATTGTTTGAAATTTTTACAGTGAGAACCTTTTCATGTATTACCTTTATATATAAATAAAAAAGGAACTAAAACACTCAATTACTCTACAAAATCAGTAGCATCTATTTGAGGAACACATAAGCATCCCTATTCATAAAGAAGGACAACTACTGATTTAAAAATTTACAAATATAAGCCACTCCTTAAATAAGCCACAATGATAAATTACTCAGTTGTAAACCTATTGTGCCAGGACACTTCCCCATCTTTTGTGATTAAAAACTTAAAAGTTTAATAATGTTTAAAGCTGAAAAGGTAAGTGGATGATACAATATCCCAGGCATGAAGTAGAAGCAGAGTGGGGGGATTGGGCACAAAGTTGGAGTTTAAAGAGATACTAGCTTGCTTCACTCATTCAATCCTCTGTTCATTTTTTTATTCTTATAATAACCAGTTTTTGAGAAGGCACTTTGTGCCAGGCCCTAAGCAAGCCTCTGGGGACACAGACTCAAGTAAGGTGCCATCTTTGTCCACAAGGGCCTCATCCAGTAGGGGTGCTATTTAGAAAATAAGTTACAATGTATTGTCACAGTCAGAGAAATTAAAGCATGGACTCAGTAAGATCAAAGTATCTAGTAAGAGTAGAATTAACTTGAAAATAAGATGCCACTCAGGAAGTTTATGAAGAAGGGAACCTCTGACTTGGGTTTTAAAATGAGCAGGAAGTATTTGGCCAGAGAGCAAGTTTATGGGTGTGAGGCTAGATGTGTGCAGTGGGAGAGTATAGTAGGGGAATTATATGCAGCCTGGGGTTGCTGGAGAAAAAGTGCAGGGGGTCCTCTGGGTTTTTTCATATTAGGGGATTCAGCCTAGCACTGCTCTGTGAGCAGCAAGCAAGTGATAAAGAGATTTTCTTTTTCAAGTTAAACACTAGGAGGATCTCTGTAGAGACTTTTGCTTTTTACTTTTATTTATTGTACCTTCACATTTGAACAAACTTGTTTATGAAACATACTATAGCCTCTTTAGTCCAAGTAAGAGTGACAGCTTCCTGTTGTGATGTTTTCAAGCTTCCCTTTATAAAAGTGGCATCAGACTGGGCCACTATTGCCACTTAAATCACTTGATTGTACACTGTCAAGGGTGTTGCTGTGTAAACTCTGAGAGTGAATATGCCTTTATACAATGTTCTCTTCTTGATATTCTCATATATCTGGAAAACAATATTTAATAGTATATACACTTCAGAAAAGTCCTTAACAGAAAAGGATCATGGCAGTTGTTTTAATCGACTTGGGAGAGGGGAAGATGGGTAAGTGCCTTGGAAGGTTATTAAATGATTAGGATTGAGGCCAGTCTCTTCTTAAGGAAATAGGTGGATTTGATATGCTGTGTCTTCCTTTCATTACTCTCCCTTCCCCATGACGGTTTATATATTAGAAGCCAAATTGCTTTATATGTAGTTGGAATGGGTTTGCATGTATTTCAGAATCTCTCTTCCATTTACTCAGTCTCCCAACTAAGAAACCACATGTGATTTAACATGATTCGTGGTGCTCTTGGGTCTCCTAGGTAGCCCTAGAATAAATTTATAATTGTGAAGGTAGGTATATTAAAATTAAAATATATTTTTTCTTATATCTATGATAACAAAGTGCAGTTCTTGAATGAATGATGCTGAACCATCTCATCTTTAAAATAACATGTCAAAGACAGCTTAAAGCCTACCAGTCAGTGTTCTTTCCCTGATACATTTATGTTTCTCCAGAGATACACAGAGAAGTGAGCTCTGAAGGTGGCATCTGAACAATGGCCAGGGGATGTAAGCTCAGCTTGGATCTTTGAGATCAAGAAGAGCTATCTCTTCTTCACAGCCTTCTAGGTCAATGGGAAAAATCTTAAAAATCAATTTTTATAACAGCCAGGAACACCTGAAAGGAAATCAAAACTTGCTTACTGTGCTGATACAGTCCAACACCAGCTAAGAATCTTAGAAATGAATTTTAAATGAATTTTTGAAGTCCAGCAATAACACATTTAGAAAAATCTCTTGCTAGACATGTAGCAATCATAAATTGTCATATTCTTTCTATATTAACTAATAATGATCTTACATATTCAGTTTCAAATAATGACTATGTATGTGTATACATGTATATGTGGATACATTGTATATAGTTTACAGATAATTCACAGGCTTTAGTGAATCATTAGTTGTGTAAATATGTGTAAGTAATTATTAATTATATTGATATACTGAAGGTATGTCCAGAAAGTATCCAGCCACACACTAAGAAAAATAGACACATTTATTGAAGAAGATACAAGAAATATTGTACACAGGACAATGATGCTTCCTTGGGACCTTATACAGTTCTCCCAGTTGCTAGCCCATTGTATTTTTCTGAATCTCACTGATGGTCTGAAATCTCTTCCCTTTCAAAGTTTTTTTTTTTTTTTAGGAAAAGCCAGAAGACATAGGGCACCAAATCTGGGCTGTAGTGGGGCTGAGTTACCTGGGTGATCTTGTGCAAAAACTCTGCACGAGATGTGATGCATGAGTAGGCATGTTGTCGTGATGAAGTTGTCAATCACCAGTTGCCCATAGCTGCAGCCTTCTGAATCATAGGAATAGGTTCTGCAGAGGAATGTTCAAGCTTAACACAAAATTTAATGTAGATTTGTTGTGCTACTCTCTCAGTCATTTTGAATGTGACACACAGTACACATGCTCACTCAAGGGCATCTATCGCCCCCACTGACTAGTACAGTCAAGTCATCACTGTTCATGCATGTGCATTCCAATCCATTCTCCTTGGCTGCAAGGTTACATTGATGTCACACAAACCATTCTTGCTATATTAACAATGGCTGGACTTTTTCTGGATAGATATCATTTATTCGAAGGAAATCCATATATACTAACTATTGATTGATATTACAGATATATACATGTAAAGATGTTTTAATTTTCTGAGACATTACTTATTTCTTTCAATGTTTATGTGCTATGTATGGAACTTTAATAGTCAGGTCTAATAGAGGGCTCATTTTTTTTTTTTTTAGTGGTAATAATAGGCTATATTTATTCAGCCCTTACAATGTCCCAGCACAGTACTGGCACTTCATGAGACTATCCAGCCTCAGCCTCCCAGCAGCCCCTGTGAGGAACCGTTTTTTAATTTGAGCTGCTCATTTTCTAAAATATATTTTATTTTAATTGTTGTTGCAGTAAAATTTTCTATCTTTCTCTCCCATCCCAACCCACCCACCCAGCCCTCCCCTCCTCCCTCCCATTTCCACCCACCCCTAGTTTTTATCCATGTGTCTTTTATACTTCTTCCTGTAAACCCTTCCCCTTTTCCCCTGAAATTTCTTCTCCTTTCCCCTCTGAACACTGTCAGACCATTCTCTATTTCAGTGTCTTTGGCTATATTTTGCTTGTTTCTCTGCCTTGTTCTTTAGGTTCCTGTTAAAGGTGAGATTGTAGACTGGTATAACCACTATGGAAAACAGTATGAAATTTTCTCAAAAAACTAAAAATGGATATGCCTTTTGACCCAGCAATTCCACTGCTAGGATTATAGCCTAAGAACCCTGAAACACCAATCCAAAAGAACATATGCACCCCAATGTTCATAGCAGCACAATTTACAATAGCCAAGTGTTGGAAGCAACCTAGATGCCCATCAATAAATGAATGGATCAAAAAACTATGGTCCATTTACACAATGGAATTCTATGCAGCAGAAAGAAAGAAGGAGCTCCTACCCTTTGCAACAGCATGGATGCAACTGGAAAGCATTATGCTAAGCAAAATAAGCCAGGCAGCGAAAGACAAATAGAAGGCTCATTCAAGGTCTTCACTAAAATCCTACTTTTGTGTTAAGCACTACTGCAGGCACAGGAAGTATGCAAGTGAACTGGACAAAGTTTCCCTCTTGTCTTAGCACATATTCTAGTGGTAGAGGAAACACCTATAAAAATTACTTATTTTAAAGATGACTTATTTAAAAAATAAGTTGATTTCAAAACATAATAAGCATTATAAAATAAATAAAGCAAAAGAATGAAAGAAAATAAGAGGTCAAGTGGAAGTATATGTGAAGAAGATACGTAGGAGAAGGGTAAGGAAGGAAGATGCCTCATAGAGCATGGTCAGAGAAGGTTCTCCTGAAGAATGATGCCACCAAAAGGAGAAAGGGCTGCCCATGAGACCAGCTGGGGGAGGAGCCCTCCAGGCTGATGGAAGAGTTAATGTAAAAGCCCCAAATTGCCAGAGGTTGGCATGGTTGAGACACAGAGATAGCTCCTGTAAGCTCTTCACTAGTTAATGGGCAGAGCTGAGTACTGGGGGAGACCCAAGGGTGGTGGGCAGCATTCAGATCATAAAGGGCCTTTTAGACTGAGGCAATTTCTTAGAATTTTACTCTAAGTGTGATCAAGAGCCATTGGAGATTTAAAAACTTTTTATTACAAAAATTTCAAACATGCACAAAAATGAAAAATATATACTGACTCTCCAAGTATCCATTACCCAGGCTCAATAATTATCAACTCAAGGCCAATCTTGTTTTATCTATACCCTTTCCCCAACGTATACCACGTGATTTGAAGCAAGCAACCTGTCATTCATTTTTGAATATTTCACTATGTATACCTAAAACATAAAAACCTTTTAAAAAACATAGCCGCTGTATGTACCATTATGATACCTGTAACCTTCCAGTAATTCTTTAGTATTATCAAATACCCAGTCTCCGTAGGAATTTAAGCAGGGGATGATATTTACCTAATTCACAATTTTAAATGGACACCTTGTTGTATACAGCACGGGTTAGTGGAAGCTGAAAGATCCCCTAGGGACTCCTCGTCTGGGTTTGGCATCAGCATGGCCGTAACAGAGGTGTTTGTCATGAAGATGTAGAGAAGTAGCCAGATTTTTAATATGTTTGGAGGCAGAACCCACTTATTGATCATTACTGTGATTTTGCTTAAGAAATTGAGTGCAGGATTAACAACTCAGATGAAGAAGACTTACTGGGAAACAGGCATGGAAGGGAAAATTAGGAATTCCATTTTGGCCCTAATTTCACCTCTGAAAGTGGAAAACAATTTTTAAATTAACCTTAAACACAAAAAGAGAAGACAAATGGTGTTATGTGTTCATATTTGTTGGGACTTACATTCAATCCTGATAAATGACATATGTTAATGGAAATATGATTATGAAAAAAATTGTTTCTGTTTTTCAGTAATTCAAAGATTTACTTTAGATCTATTCAGGTCTACTCAGGGAAAGTCTTTCAATGAGATTGCTTTGAAAGAAAGATAATCACAATTCTGAAAAGTCTGACTGTCCAAAAACACTTTCTTTCACCAGACTACCATGAATTTGGTGACCTTACTTTCTGAACCTGAAACCTGACCACAGATTTGAAATTTCAGTGTGTACGTACAGAAACAGTATTAAAAAATATGTGACATCTGGCCTGGTTTGGGAAAACTAAACTAGAAACCTCTTGCCCTGGCCATGTGGCTCAATTGGTTGGAGCATCATCCCAATACGCAAAGTTTGCGGGTTTGATCCCTGGTCAGGGCACACACCTAGGGAGCTGCTTCAGTCCCAGGTCAGGGCGCATATAGGAGGCAACCAATTGATGTTTCTACCATGAATGTCTCTCTCTCGCTCCCTCCTCCCATTCCTCTCTCTCTAAAATCAATAAATATATCCTTGGGTGAGGCTTAAAAAAATCAAGTAAATAAATAAACTATAATCCTTCTTTAAAACAATGATGTCTTCCATATCTAACATAAACTACTGTTTAAGAATGATACATAAGCGCGGGCTGCGAACCAGGCATTGCAGGTTCGATTCCCAGTCAGGGCACATGCCTAGGTTGCAGGCCATGTCCCCCAGCAACCGCACACTGATGTTTCTCTCTCTCTCTCTCTCTCCCCCTCCCTTCCCTCTCTAAAAATAAATAAATAAAAATCTTTAAAAAAAAAAGAATGATATATAAACACGTGCCTTGAATTGGTTTAGTATCTGTTATTAGCGTGTATAAATTATCATTGCTAATTGGTCATTGCTCATTGTTAGTTATTCCAGAAAAAGCCCCTCCTTCCTCCTTTTCCTTTTCTTTTTTCTTAGAAGCCTCAACTCTGCTTTTAAGGGCTTTCAATTGACCAAACCAGTTCCATCCAGGATAATCTCCTAATTTACTGTCACCTGATGAGGATTTAAATATTTACATCTGCAAAAACTTCTTCCTAACAGCACCTAGATGAAATGTTTGATTGAACACACAGGGACTACAGCCTAACCAGTGGACACATCAATGCCCTATCTATTTAATAACAATAATACCTTCTTGATAATGTTTTGGAAATTAAATTAATGAAGTCTTTTAAAGCACTTAGTATAGTACTTGGTACATAATACCTACTCATTAAGAACTAGTTCTTCTAAGCAGTGGGGTGGGAAAACATTAAATGGCTACCATATAGCAACAAAGGGGATGTGTCAAAACTGCATAGTGTCTTATTGAGTGACAGAAACAAGATGCACAAGAGTACCATGAATACTGGTGAATTCTGGGAAAATGGGATTCACCAAGAGATTCACCAATGATGTTTGAAGACAGGATGTTGGTTACCCTTGACGGGGAGGTCTCTGGAAGGCTGCACGACATAGGCTCTGGGGTGCTGGTAATATTCTAATTTTTAATCTGGCATTGGTTACATGGAAGTATTCAAATGATAAAAATTTATTAAATTTATGTATATATGTATGTTAGTTATATTTAAATAAAAATTTAAATACAATTAGATGATAAATAACTTCATGGCTAGATAACCTTCTGTCGGTGTATATCTGGGTGTGTTTTATCATTGCAAAGTAGGATAATAAGTAGAAAAATCTTTCCTCCAATATGACAAATATAACAATGGCTCAGAGTGAAGTTGTGGGAGGGGCTTTATTAGCATATTTGACCATATCTTACAAGATTATTCTATTTCTGGGCAGTTACCATGGCCATCTCTACAAAATGAGAATGATTATCACAATATTTTGAGAATTCTTTTGGACAACAAGGTATCTACTCACAAGGCTGTTAATTCAGGAACCAGAGCAATTAGTTTCATCCTATGTCTAGAATTTTTTTTCAAGACCAATAAATTATATTTCTTTCAAAGCAGAGATGCAGTGTGCTCCCATGCTCATTATCTGTTTGTCGTATGCTACCTGCAATTTCTTTTTATAACAGAGAGTATAGGAAAATATTATGTCTACACTGTAGTAATATGATCAGAGACCATTATCTTAAAAGGTGAATAAGGAATTATAATATTACTTTACAACTAAGGTGAACATTTATACTTCTAAATGTTTGCTTGGATACCAATGACCATTTTTTAGGACAATACATAAAATGTTATGATTCCCCTTAACAGTTGACTGTTGGTGAGATGATTTTATATTTTAGATCAGCACTGTCCAGTAAGAGTTTCTGCAGTGACGGACATGTTCTATTGTCTGTGCTGTGCAGTGTGGCAACCACTAGCCACATCCGGTCACTGCACCCCTGAAATGTGCCTGATAAACTGAGGAATCACAATTTTAATATTAATTCATTTTAATCTATTTAAATTTAAATAGCCACAATTGACTATTGGCTACAGTGTTGAACAATGAGGTTGGAAATGGTGGCTGACTGTACAAAATTTTTTAATAAAACCTCTCAAAAATGCATCTGTATGATGTTTTTCCCAGCCCAGTTACTCTGGTGTTCTGGTGGAGAAGTTCCCTTATGAAAACAGAAGTAGGCCTCAGTTTTTAATCACATGGTAAACACATCTACTTTTGTGGTTTTACCTTTGAACTCAATCCTTCATTTCCTTAGCTGTTGCGCATTCTCCTTTCCCAATGCAGATAACAGCTGTCTTGTGGATTGTTCCCAAAGGTTCTGACACCTGTAAGAAGTCAGGAAGCAGTTCATGTCCACATTGGGCTACAACAGGTGTGAGGTTCAGTTCTGACATCCCACCTCCATTACTTAGTGACTCTGCAACTGAAGCAACTTGCTCACCCTTTACAGATGTTTCCTCATCTCTAAAATCAGACATGTTTTTTTACCTTAAGGAATTCTTGTGAGGGTTAAAAATAATAAAAGGCAAAGATTTGCAGTGTGCACACAATGCTATAGCTTGGTTTTGGCAACTTAAATCTGTGGTGTTGTATAACCTGCTGGTCTCTCTTAGGGTTGTTTTCCCACACAAGGGAACTCACATTGGAAAACTTGGTGAGCTACATAGCTGGGTGGTCTGCATTCAGGGCAATAGGGTCTTTTTTCTTTTTTTGATGTGAATTAACAATGATTTATCATTACCTCATGGTTCTGGAGGTTGACTGGACTCAACATGGTGGTTCTGGCTTAGATCTCTCACACAATGTCAGTCCTCTCAGACTTCTTCTTTTTTAATTTTAATTGTTGTTCAAGTACAGTTTTCTGCCTTTTACCCCCATCCCAATCCCCCAATCTCCCCACCTCCCTCCTGTTTCCAACCCCCCTTGTTATTGTCCATGTGTCCTTTCTACTTATTCCTGCAAACCCTTCCCCTTTCCCCCAAAATTGGTTTTATTTTTTAAATTATATATTTTTTTGGTTTAGATGTAATTAACATACCAAAAATTTCACCTTTTAAGAGTGTGCAACTCCAAACTTTTTTGTTTATTTTCAAGATTGTGCAACCATCACTACTATCTAGTTGCAGAGTATTTTCATCTCCCCCAAACAAACCCCAGTTCCCAAAAAGAAGTCACGTTTATTCCCTCATTCCCAAAGCCCCTCCAAATGACTGACCTGTTTTCTGTCTCTATGAATGTGTCCATTCTGGACATTTTACAAAAATGAGATCATATATGTCAGGACCGGAGGTTTCAAACCTTACTCTCCACTATTTCTAGCAATGCGGATAAAGGTCTGCCACATCTTGGGAGGCTGCAGGTAAAAAGCTTGTATTATTATTGCCACTGTGAAGCACAGTCTAGTGTGACAAGGTCATCTGTTAGTTGTTTATCATAAGGCAAGAGGTATGGAGTATGAATTTACTCCATTCTAACTGAATTATAGAAAATAAACAAAACAAAATACCCACAATAGCAGAAAAACCTAACATGTTTCCCTCTTGCAACTGTGTCTACTCTCTCTACAATCTTAAACTTTATTTAATAACTGACTTATAAAACATTTCCCATTCTGATAAAAAGTTGTCAGGAGGAGGAGGCAGAAAAGGAGAGCACTAAGGAGATGAAGGAAAAACCACGCTGGGGTGTGAGTGCCCATGTAGCACCTCCTGGAGCTGGAGGCCGTGCCAGCAGTCAGCCTCCTTCAGTGTAAGGACAAGGGAAGTCAGTCACAGGGACTGCAGATGGCTTGCCCCCACAGAGAGCCCCGGTGGTATTTAATACTTGGTTTATTCAAGGGCTTTGTAAAAATGTATTTTAAGATTTTATTTATTTATTTTTATACAGAGTGGGGTGGTGGTAGAGAGAGGAAGAGAAACATCAATGTGAGGTTGCTTTTTGCACGACACCAACTGGGGAGCTGGCCTGTAACCCAGGCATGTGCCCTGACTGGGAATCAAACTGACAACCCTTTGATTCACAGGCCAGAGGTCAATCCACTGGGCCACACCAGTCAGGGCTATAAAAATATTTTGAAACAATGATCCAAATTTTACCTAACTGGGGATAAATCTTATGTATAGATATATATGTAATTTCACACATGTAAATATATAAATAAAATTATATATATATATATATATATATATATATATATATATATATATATATATATGATACCAAGAGTTGTTCAGTTAAGCCATATTCTTCCTTCTTCCAGGAAATTATTGAACAAAGGCAGGTAAAAAAAACAGGTTCCACAAGATCTGAGGACAGCCCTCACATTCCAAAGGAAAGGCAAATAATGAAAACATAACACTTAAGTTAAATTATCCACCTGACAAGAGTCAAGAAACTTTCATTTCCTGACTTCCAGACTTGGGTAATGAGAACATTTCCAAGGCTGGGAGGATGGTCCTGTGGGGATCCCCATCTCTCTCATAGGCAGAGTTAAGGTGTTTGAGGTCAGAAACATATGCCAAACAATCCAATAACATGTGAAACAGCCAAATATGTTCATTTTATTAAGAATCTCAGTAAATGTCACTTTGTGCAGCCAGTGTGATTCTATGAGACCAGTGGGGGGTGTTAGGGGATTCCTCTGAATCACTCATGGTCACAGCTCATTGCCCCAATACACCTTTCTAAAGTAAGTTATGTCATGTGGCTTAGGCCAAGGAGAAAACTTAGATTTTTCCCTTTACACAATGGGGAGACTTTCAATTTGCTATGTATCTCTGAGCTTCTATAGATTTCTCATCACCCTAACTGCTAGTTTATTGAGATTAAGTGCTTTCTTATATGGGTGCATGGACAGGACTTTTAATTTTTCTTTAAATTAAATTTGATTCAATTACTGTTAAAGAACAGGGCCAAGGAGGGGTATGATATACTATTACCGAAAGGACCCCCCACTAGTTTCGTTATGCCTGCTGCCAGAGCAAAGACGTCTCTCAATGCCAGAGATTTGTGAAAAGGAAAAGAAATGTTTATTTAAAGATATACAGACTTAAAGTAGTGACCCAATGTCTTCATTAAAATATTAAAGTCCTTTAGGATACCCACAGACACAGACAGTCCTTCCTTCTCCCTCTGCCCTAATCCGGAGTACCGTATCTCAGGAAAAGAAGTAGAAGTCTGTGATTCAGGCTCCTGGCACCATCAGCTGTGTCACCACCACAATCTCCAGTTAATTCAAAGTCATGTGGCACCTTCTCATGGCGCACCAGCAGGAGTCCTTTCACCCCTTTTCTTTCAGGCAAAGTCTCTCCTACTTTTTAAGCCACAGGTCAAAAGGGAGAACCCCAAAGCCATGTGGTCCTCACTCTCACCAAAGCCGAGGGGGTCCCCACCCTGGCCAAAGCCACGTGGTTCTCTCCCAGCAAAGCTGTAGGGGTTTCCACTTTGCCAAAACTGCATGGTTCTCTGCCAAAGCCCTGTGGTGATTCTTTGTTAAAGCCAAGTGGTGATTTTCTGCTAAAGCCGCATGGTGATCCTTGTTATGGCTGTCGTACCTGGGTTTAAATTGCAGTTCTAACCTTCCTCTGTAGCCCTATTTCTGACTCCTCCCACAATCAGCTACCCTTGCCAAGCACTCCCATATTTTCCAGCTTTTCTGGCAGGTGTGGCCCCATGGTGTGGAGCCAATCAACTCCAAACTCTCATGCAGGCACTATAACCATAGCCGCAGCAGTTGCCTCCTCCCAGTTATGTCTTGGGTGGAAGTCACTTCCATCCCCCTGGCTCAAAGCATGGCCACAGCTGTTTAACATGTCTATGAAACCAGTTAAAGGTTACAGATATGTTAAATGACCATTCCAGAGGTTAGCTGCAAAGCTGTTGCAATGCAAAACAGCTCTCAATGGCCCTGCTCCATTTGTCCCTTCCCCCAGCTCACAGCTGTTGTGGGGGATAGTGAGGACATCCTATATATCTTTCTAACATTTCCTGGACACCTTGAGTTCTGGACCCCATTCCAAATCCCTGCTTGGGGCCCCCCTCTTGGCTATACCCTGTTACATTACCACATCAGATAGATAGATGTTCTTGCCAGAGGAGAAGATAAAGGCTCACATTCACGTGGAAGACGAGCATGACCATAGACAGGAGATGGGGCCTCAGTGTCCCAGAGGGAAGCTTAGTGGGAAATCTCAAGGAAAAAGGGCTACAGCATAATCATTGCTTCTCATTCTGATCACTAGACTCATGAACATGTTCCCCTAAGTCCCCTCTGTGCTTTTTCCTCTTCTGTGTACAGACTCTGGTGACAACTTGCTATTGCATTCCCATCAGGTTTTCTTCCAACTTGGACACTGCCTCAGTTTTTTATTACTTGAAGTACTTCTTACCTGCAGTTGTGCAGTTTAGGAGAGACACCAAAAATTTGGGCTAAATCAGGGAAGGGGATTACAGGATGTAATTGTACAGGGCGAGCAGCTTTGAATTAAACAGAGGACAGCTCTCTCGTAACAATGCACTGATCATTTGATGCGGACCCCGGCTCCTGGGGTCCGCCACGCTGTGGATGAGATATGAGAAATTCACACAGACTACTGAGTCCTGTGGAGGAAAAGGGATGGCATGGCTTCTCTCTCAAGAGGAGAAAAAACCTCTCGGCCCTTGCCCTGACCACTTCTCATTGTTTTTCTGGGCACATTATGGGATGGTCCTCATTTACTATGCACAGGTTCACTTTAGGTGGTTACCTTTTACAGAAAACAAAGGAGAGGATGCTGCTAATCACACCACAGAAGAAGGATATTTGCAAATGGAAAGGGAAAAGTGGTTGAACTGGTCACACTCCATGCTGGGGAGGTTTAGCACAGACTTTAGGAAGTTACAGTAAGCACTTGCTACCTCAATTCAGAGTGAGGGAGTTTTAGCAAAAGCAAGTCTCATAGCAGTCTAGGTACAATGCAGGCCTGATTCGGCATGGAAGAACCTATCTGTGTGCCTGGGTCCTGTGCATCTCTGAGTGAGAGCTGGGCCCATGCCACGCAGAATGGTCTCCTGTAATCATTAAGTGATGTGGAGCTCTTCTCCCAGATTGTATCCCAGGCTGTGCTGCCCTGAACTGGCTAACATCTCCTCCCACCTTTGTCCTTCACAGTTTACAGAGTCATCACATGTCCTCTCCGTTGTCCAGCCTCATTCCGTGATCCAATGTTCTGTTTTATGAACAGAGAACCTAGCCACCCTATATCTCTTCAGCAGAGAGAACTCACGGAAGTGCTGAAACAACTTTTTCCTTTAAGGTGATGAAATTCTTAATCAGGACTGTGTTCTTTGTCAGTCCTTTTCATGGAAGTGCAAAAGCAGAGAAAGAAAGTTTTAGTCTTTTCTAGCCCAGAATAAGCTGTCCTGAGGTCATCTGTCCCCTCCCCACTCCCATTGTCCCCAGTTATAATTCAATTTGATGATCTCAAATGGCTGTCTTAAAAGAGGACAAATTGTCCATTAAATGAATAGTAGTAACGATTTCTGTGGTGTTTAGCAGAGCAGACTTTGAGAAGGTAAGCCTGTCTACTGCCCCTACTTAACTCCCTTGGGATTTAAACTCCAGCATGAGTTATGTGACATATCTGTACCATGCTGCATACTTTCTTGTATCTGCCTTTTCCCTTTGCCTGAAAGGGTCTCTCCAAGTTTCTCCCACACGTAACCATCAGGACATTTCTAACTGGAGAGCATCTCCTAGTTCTTTAGCCTTATTTCTGAACTTCCTTCCATTGTGCAGGCAAAGATAGATATTATGTCTTATTTTCCCCAATAGTCTTGTTCCATGTATCTCACAGATCTCTGATTTTCTGTTCCATTACAGTTACTCCATTAGATTTTAACTAACTTCAGAGGATGTACATACCTTTTTATTTTGTTTCCTAGTGTCTCGTGGCACAGGGTAAGTCCTCAGTAAGTGCATTAAAGAATGACCTCAGGTGGGACATTAAAAGAATGTCAATTTCAATTTGTCACTGTGAAGTTAACCCCATCACTGGATAAAGCATCTTACCAGGTTCCCAGGGGATAAAGGATGAGTGGGGATCCAGTCCTGCCACAGAGCAGCAGTGTGGTGTCTGAACTGTGAGTCAATATGTGATAATTCCTGGAAGGGATTATTTGCATAAGCCAAGTGCCATAGAAGATCCAAGAACTGAGAAATTGCATCTAGCTGAGGGAGAGAACTATTTAGTAAGCATTACTCATGTATTGATTTGACACCTGAAAATCTTGGTGAAAGATACAAAGGGAAGTAAGGCCCAGCCTGCCTGCATGGAGCTTACAGTTTGGGAAGCCGTACATGTAATTTGTTATACAAAGATACTTTTGAGAGTGATAACAAGTATACCAGAGCAACACATTGAGCCAGTATGAGCACCTTTTCAAAGGAGGTATTATAATACATAAAATGCTTGCACAGGGTGTTTCACAGAGTGAGCATTAGTAAGTAGCAGCTTTTCTTATGATTCCACTTTGCAGTGAAATCCCAGCCTGTTTGAGGAGAGCTTATACCCCTGGAAGTATCTCCCTTTTATTAGTGATCCATCATTTCCCCAAGAGTGGGAAGAGATAATTTTAGATGGAAAAGAAGAGTACTGCTGTATATGTATGTATACACGTGTGTGTATTTTAATAGCCAAGGGCTAGTTATAATGTAATTTGAAAAATTATATATATGTAGTTTGGCAGAATATGTACAGGGTCAAATTGAGTGTGGTTGGTTGGGTAATAATATGGGTGTAATAATTTATAGTTTAATTAGAACATTTCACCTAAAGTGTCATATGTTGTGCTTGGGTGTGATATTGTTATGTTACAGAATTACATGCTCCTTATTTTGTAATAAAAGATTTTTTAATAAAAAGGGGTGTTATTTGTGTCAGATACACACACACAGTATATATAGATATGTGTACCTGTATGTAATATGTATGTGTATGATATAGGAGATCTGTCTGGAAAGTATCCAGCCACATGATATGAAAAATAGAGACATTTAATGAAGGAGATATAAGGAACATTATGTATAGGAAAATGATGCCTCAGTCCCCTTCAAAGTAGGCACTTCACACAGGTTCTCCCAATTGCTTTCAGCTGCCCTGTTTTATTTTCCTGAATCTCGTCGATGGTCTGAAATCTCTTCCCTTTCAAAGGTGATTTTAGTTTTGGGAAAAGCCAGAAACCTCAAGGCACCAAGTCTGGGCTGTAGGGTGGCTGAGTCATTTGGATAACATGATGTTTTGCAAAAAAAATGCATGAGACATGATGCATGTATGGGCATGTCATGATGAAGCTGCCAGACACCAGTTGCCCATAGCTTCAGTCTTCTGAATCCAAATAGTGTCCATGGAGGAATGTTCAAGCTTAATGCAAAATTTGATGCAGATTCATTGCTTTACTTGTCATTTTGAATGTGACAACCACACAGTGCACATGCTCATTCAATGGCATCTACTGCCCCCAGTAACAAGTACAGTGAAGTCATCATTGTTCACATATGCGCATTCTGGCCCACTCTCCTTGGCTGCCAGGTTACATCAATGTCACAGAAACCATTCTCATTATATTAACAATAGTTGGACTTTTTCCAGACAGACCTCATATATGCATAGAGAGCATATAGATAAATATAAACAGTCACAGCAAACTTATTTCACAAATATTGCTAGTTAGTGTGAAGATAGAGTAAAGAATATTTTGTGTTTGGTGATTGTGCAAATGGATATGGAGGAATAAGCTTTCTTCTTTAGAGCTTGTATTTTTTCCACCCTGGTAGGAAGGACTAGGACTGAGTATTTTCTGGGAAAGAAGATGACTACTCTTTGTGTTTTTAAATGAAACTTTAACCAGATGAACCTCATGTATTTACAGAAATAACTCCCTTGATTATCCTCTGGGTGGAACTACTAAACTAACAGGTTAATTTTGTCATGCCAGATTTTTTGAGCACTTACTGGCTATTGGATTTTGTTTTAGGTGCTGGGAAGGTAGTAATAGGCAAGTTATCAAGGCTTCTGTCCTGATGGAATGTAAACTGTGTGTGTGTGCAGAGGCAGTCAGATAAAATACATAAGAAAAGAGTAATCTCACATACTGAATGCAATGAAAAAACTTATAAAGGACAATGTAATTGTCAATGAGGAAAATGGAGGCACTGCTCCAGATAGGACAGTATCTGAGGAAGGAGCATTTGAGCCAGCGTCTGAAGGAGGAGAAGGACCCACCTAGGGGAAGGGATACCAGGCTGAGGCAGTGTTGAGTACCAGGAGTTTGGAATGGTAGTGATTTGACGTGTTTAGGGTTAGTAAGGAGAATGGTATTAATGATGTTGCAGAAGTAAATAGTTAGGTGCCTTGTAGGCAATGGCCTGAAGTTTGCCTTTTGTTCTAAGAATATATTAAACTGAGGAGTGATGCCATATGATTAATGCCTTCATGGATAACTGTAGCTCCTGAGTGGAGAGTAGCCTGTGGCAGAGTCGGGTGGACACCTGTTCAGGAACCCTAGCTCAGGTAGGTGATGACATGAGGAGACAGGAGATGCTCTGGCTTTATTTATACTGAACTGCCCTTCTTCTGGACAAGTTATTCTTCTCCTATCTGGAATCATGACTAACTGCCCTTTACTCAAAAGTTCTGTTTGTTCAAAACAAAACAGAACAAAAGTTTCTAAAAATGGAGGAATCTGCTGGTCATGACAAGTACTTAGTTGATGAAAAATAAGAAAGCTGGATGAAGTAGTTATTCAAAAAATACTTTGAAGAATTACTTTGCTTTTTATTTAGCATTTGGAATCAGTTGAATTCACAGTTACATGATTCTCAGGAGCTGTGGGTTATATTAAGAATAAAAAGAGTCTAGCTAAATGCTTTAGGCATTATGGAGTCATATATAGTGCACCTGTTACTGTTAATTCATGTTCCTAGCCCACCCTTTTAATAGCCATCAGGAGCCATAATGACACACGCTGTGAATCTACATTAAAATAATCCACACAAGTTGCTCTAATGGTATTGAGTAATTGGATATTACTTGGGATCCAAAAAGGCTTGAATGCAGCTAGGTATAAATGATGCCTACTGTGGCTTTTGTTTTTCTAATACTGCTGTGAAGAAAGTGCCAGCTCTAATGTTTAATCTCTGTTTCTCCCGTCTGTCCTCTGGCCTGGGACACAAGACTTGGGGTTCCCCAATCCTTGGATTTGAGCAAGTGCTCTTGCCTTGTCTTCCTCTTGCCAAAACTATTAACATAGCATTTGTTACTGAAGTTGTATGTAAATGTGGTGAGAAATGTTGTTTTATTTTTTAAAAAATCTAACTCTGACCAAGGAAGTTGTCTTTTTACTTTCCCCCCAAATATTAAAAAAAACTTAATAAACAATTGTGTATTATTTAAATTTGCCTTATAATTTATCATATATATCATTTGAAGTGAAAGTTGAAGTATACTATGGATGTTATTCTGTCAATTTTTAAATAATATCTCTTGGATATTATTCATGTAATTTGAGGTTGGCCAACCCCGATGCTCACAAGAGGACAGCCAGGCAATGGGAATAAGTGACGTGGAAACATGTTCAGACTAGAGCATTTATACCCATTTTTGCCAGACCTTCTGATTTTTTAAAAGGAGCTTCACTTTTGGAATTTTATGTGAAATCACCCAAATTTTGGATTATGTTTTTAAACTGTACAGGCCCTATTAGGGCCAAGCATTTACTGTGTCTCCTTATTTTTAATCTAACCACATATTGCTAGACATATAGTTCTGAACTTTATCTTCATCACCTATCTTGATTTGCAATTCTTTGCCATTTTCTTACTGAAATAAGCTGTTGTAGCCAAGGGACTAATATCCATGAGTAACTCCAAAGGATTTTCTTTGTGTACAAGTACAGGTAATCAAGAGTATGAATAAATAAATTCAGTAACTGTAAGTTTACGAAAATATTTAGATCTAGGTAAGGCGGATTCAGGTTTGATAGGATGCAAAGCTTGTGCAATTATTGAGGCTCTTCTAAGGACAAAGACTGCAAAATTCCAATGGTACAGTTAGATATGGAATCTTGGGAGGGTCCTTAAACTGAGGGACTGAGAAGTCTGAGTTTGACTAGCCTCTGGGTGAGAACAAGAAGAATGGAGTGAAGAGAACAAAGCTCTGAGGAGAGAGATGCTTGAAGTTGGTTTCCATAGGTTGATTAAGGGGCATGGATATATTGCAATGATGCTTCAACAAGATCTTAAAGTCCTCTCTCTGTTTAAATAAATTTTAAGTGGAATTTTCACTAAAATTTTGACTACTTTTAGGGCTACTTACTCAATATAGAGTTAACTATTTTAATTATGAGGATGTCCCCTAGATAACTCAATTTATTTAAAAAATGCTAAGTGTCTTCTGTTTAACATAAATGGATTCATATTGGATAGCATTTTCTTTGAATTACCAGAGACTCCAAACTCTGGTTATTTACAGTATTTGTTACACAAACAAATGAAATGAAATAGATATTGAACAAAGTAAAGGACCATTAGGAAAGCAAAGATTTCACAGTATCAGCTTTCCGATAGTTTGATGGCTGAGGAACATTAATATTTGGTATTGAATGCTCTCCAAAAGGGCCATGAATAGGCAGAAACCCCACACTGCCAGAAAATTTTTCAGAAACAGTGAAAACCTAAAAAGAGAAAACCAGATGCAATGGGAAAATTAGATAGTTGTTTATTGAACAAAATACCAGCAAAGTAGATAGAGAGACCCTAGGTAAGTGAATGATATTAAAGTCTAAATTATTTGATTCAGCTTTGGTTAAAATTACAGCATGTCCTTGAATAGTGTTTCATTCAGTGTGGTTCTGTTATGATGTTGATGAGAGGAATTCGACTCTTGTTTATATCAGCTAGCCTGTGGTGAAACTGGTTTTGTTCTGTGTTTCCCTTCAAGTCGCAGAAACTATTGAGGACAGTAAGTGAGAACATACTGTACTGTGAATCAGATTTGTTAGTTTGAGGGCTGTTTTAGGAGAGCCTTTGTAAGGAGCTGTAGGGATGAGTTTTTGGAGAACATAAAGACTTGAATGGGTTCACTCTTAACTTGTGTTTAGGAGCAGGATAAGAAAGGAGTGACTATGTACACACTTAGGCAATACAGCATTAAGAGCTCAGACTCGGAATTCAAATCCCACCTGTTGCACTCAAGCTGTGGGACCTGGGGCCAGTTATATACACTAGGGCTGCTAATAATGGAAATGGAGCTTGTTGTGAAGATTTAATGATGTCAAGAACCTGATAGCACTACCATATTTGGGCTTGTAGTTTTTGTAAGAATGATCATAGTAGTTTCTCATGAACACATACTTTCTATCTTGTCATCACAAAACTGTTTCTTCTGTTAGGAGCTGTTCTGTAATATCAAAGGTTTTTCTTTTTTTAAATGTGATTTTTGCCTTTAAAGTATGAGGATCCTGTGTGTTCTTGTTATTAAAGGTAATATTTGTAAGACTGCCTTTAAAGGGGAAAACTGTTCATTTAAAGCTGTAAAGCATGTTTGTGAAAGGAAATTAAATTTTCTTATCAACTCTGTTATAATGAGCCCTTGCCTATGGCCTAACCTAACTTATCCTGGTTCACCTCACTTAGCGGTATTGAAGATATTGGAATTTCTTTCCAAGTGACCAATATTATATGAAAGCATTTTTTCATACATAAAGTGTTTTTTAAGAAAAACTGTGTTTTCAGAAGATTTAATTTTAAGTATAATACAACATATTCTTTCTAAAGCTAGAATATATTGATTTTGTACAGTGGTTCTTAAACTTTTTGGTCACAGGACCCTTTATATTCTTAAAAATTATTGAAGACCCAGAAGTTTTTTTTTAATATGTTTATATCTTTTGATATTTATAATAATATAATTAAAACCAAGAAATGTTTAAAGTATTAATTTACCTAATAAATAGTAATAAACCCATTACATATTAACATAACATTAAAAATATTTTGAAAACAAAGAAACAAAAGAATGGCATTGTTTTTATAGCTTTGCAAGTCTTTTTAATGTTTAACTTCATATGTTAGTTAAATACCATTTAAAAACTGCCGCAAAGGAAAATTACATGGTCCTGTGAGAGGTATAAAAGGACACGTAACATGTGTCAGCTTACGGAGGAGCAATCCTCTCCGGAAGTGACATGTAAACTAAGATCTGAACAGAAGCAGGAGGGACCGAGCGAAGAATACAGCAAAGGGAGACCTGAGGCATGCACGGGAGGGGTTTGGTGTCTTCGATAATGGAAGGCAGGCCAGTGTGGTGGAAGTAGGTTGAGTGAGAGGGAAGAGACTCACAGTGAGGCTGTAGAGAGGAGTTGGGTCAGGGTCACCCCAGGCTTTGCTGTCCATGTGGACAGGTGTGGGTTTTATTCTATGAGGAAGGGGAGCCGGTAATGAGATTTGGGAAGGGAGCAGGGAAATGACGTGACCCAATCTGCACCTTTTAAAAATATCACTTTGACTGCTTATGGAGAATGGATTGAAATATTGGGAAGAATGGGTATAGGGGAAACAATGTAAACACTGCTGTATCTGAATATGCAGTAGATGATATGTACTTGGGAAGTAGTACAAAGTGGGGCTGGTGATTGATTGGTTATGGGCGATGAGCTCCAAGAAAGTGATTAATTTTTTTCCTTCAATTCATCTATTTCCATCTAATACATAAGTTTTCATTTTTAAATATAGAAAAAATACATCAAAACCAACAAGAACCATGAAAGAGAAATTTTGTGTTTGAGTTAGGGGTTTAGATTTTGTCTTACCACCTGGGTAGAAGTTTAGGAAGTATGTCCTCGTTTACGCTTTCAGAATCATGGCATTCGTAAATTCTGTACTTTCCTACAGCCCTAACAAAGCTGCGCTTTTGAAAAAAGTTATTCTGACTTTAAAGGCTATTTTTTTAGCAGGTGGAGCATTTACACTCCCCACTCTTTTGCTGATTTTATATTTTCAGAAGTGGGAAGTTGGATAAAATGGATCCTGTCCATCATAACAGTAGCTGTCCTGCGTAGCCAGATGTCGGGGAGTTTCTGCCAGCAAGGGAAGACAGCTGTTTGGAATGGAAAAGGAGTAGAATATACTACAAAACATGTCAAGAGTTTTATCAGGGGAACGAGATGACAGTTGGTAGCAGGAAGAGGGTGAGCGTACACTGGAACATGTCTGGAAAAATCAATTTTGCTTATGGCTTAGATGATATCCTAAGACATTCAAAAATGCTTTGTGTTAGGGAATCCTGCATTTGTCTGGATTATCTATCCCACCAGCCTTGTTTAAGTATGAGCCATAGGATTAGTAAGCATGCTCTGATCAGTTAGTGCATTTCAGCCTCGTATTAGAGAGATAGGCAGTACATTGAATAGTTTCATAAATGGTTTGTGAGGGTTTTTGCTTATGACTCTAATACATTTGGGACAATGAAATATTGTATCTAACCCACAATGAGAAAATAAAAGCTGACCTATCACTATTTAAAAAAACCCTTCAGATATGTGGTAAAATGAAATAGATCTTCAAGGTTTTAGTTTTTCCATGAACTAGTATTTTAGTCGTAACTCGTATTAGTGTTTTACTCCTATTATGTCTCATTTATAAGATTAATTAAAAAACAGATTTTACTCTTATAAAGAATTTTGTGTAGCTGTCCTGGAGCAGTCTCAGATTACTCCAAAGACTTCTTCAAATTGTCCATAATTTACACAAAATAAAATCTTTTCAGTTTTTGAAATGTCTTAAAATCCAAAACAGCAGGTGATATCCTGGGCAGCTGGCCAGGATTTCTTCCCTTTCCTGGCCAAAGCTTTCAGATGGCATTCTGAAATGCAGTTTTAGTTTTGACCTCCCTTCGATCACTGTGGACCACACCAGAAAATGTTTTCTTATTGCCATCTTGAGGTACGGAGAAATGCTTGATAGGGTGTGTGTTCATTTTACCATGGTTAATACCCTGCATCTACTTGCAGTGTATGTCTTTATCTGTCATGGTAATTGATGAGACTTAAAACTTCATTTGAGTTTAGAAAATAGATTTAAAATTATTGTAAAAAAATATTATTTTTAATTGTAAAGTCTTTAAATATTATTGAAAATTTTATACCACGAAGCCCAGACATTGTGTGTGCATGGAAATGGAAGAGAAGTATTGTAGAATAATCTTTAAATATTATTCACTCAATATTCTAAAAGTTATCAGCCAAGATGATTGCTAGAACTATTCATTTTAGTTAAATAGCCTATTGCAGGCATTTACCAGATAGATTCATTGATACTTCAGGAGAGAGAAGGCAGATATTTTCAGTTATGTCCATATTGACACTGGTGTTGCTTTTAGAAGCTTTGAGAGTTCAGGCAGGCTCTTGAGAATTTTACAATTCTGATGAGCACACCTTAAATATTTATATGTAGTGTAAGAACTCAAGGATAGAATACTGTGCTTTTTTTTTTTAATCTTTGCAAAATCAAGTTAAGAAATGTACCCTGGTGAAGTAGAAAGAATGCTGGACTGAGATTTGGGTGATTCCAAATTTAATCTAGGCCTGCAGTTTAGGAGCTGTTTCATCCTTAGTAAAATGAGATGATTAAATACAATTTTTGGTTATTCGTAGGTATTTTTTATTTGGCAATAGAATTCTTTTTCAAATAAAACCTAATGTGAACCTGTCGAATAAGAAGGAGATACATATACCATCTTTGGTCTTGTGTTTGTGGTGAGAGTAGGCCTAGAGTCTCCTCTGCATAGCGTCTCCTCTATGCCCCCAACAACCAGCTGCTGACCCTCTCACTCCACAAGGCAATTCCACAATCCCTATGTTCTACACATTATAGTTGCAAGATCCCTGGATTACGTGAACCATCCCATTTTTCAGCTCTAAAAATCTTTGTGTTCTAAATGCTGTCAATTAATATCTTAAAGATAGAAAATGTGGGTATGCATCCTTTCTATGATGATATTTTCAAATTGACAAGTCTTTGTCTCTCTTCTGTCCCTAGTACTCTGAGACATTTTCATGCGCTAATTAGGTGACAATAGTCGAAATTATTTCTTCATGATCCCTACAATAAATTTCTGGTTCCTGTCTGCTTCCTCACAAGATGTGTGTTAGGGATATATTCTGTTAAAGTGTAGAGAATGCCAAAGGTGTTTGAGGTAACCCTGCCCTCAGTGGGCTAATAGTCTTATAGGGAAGATAGTGGGAGGCATCTGTGTTTGGGATCTATTTGAAAACTGCTTCTTCCCCATCCCATGTGGTTGTAGTAGAATTGGCAAGCATCAGTGTCCTGCTGGCATGAGGTGGGGACTTCACATGGATGTGGCCAATTTTGATGTCATATATCCCAGTGATTGATCCATGGAGCTGATGCATTTCGTAAGCAGGGCTGATTGGAACGCTTCTGTGAAATTCGATAAATGAAGAGAGAAAGCTTGAAATAGAAAGCTGTTGATATGGGATTTCAGAGCCTGCTTGTGGAAGAAGAGTGTGGAACCAAAAATGAAAGCTAATTGGAAACCAGCAGAATTTGGAAATGGAAAAAGAGGGTGGGGGAAAGAGAACGAGAAAGGGTACGTACCTTGATCTGGGTTCTGCATCTGCATTGCCTGATATTGTGTCTTTAGAATGCCTAGTTATATAAGCCAATTAATTCTTTCTGTAGTTGAAGCTCTTATGATTTGCTTTGTTGCCACCAGCAACCAGAGTCTTGAATAATAAACGTAAAAAAACTACTGAAGAATGCAAACCTGGTGTGTCCTAAAGCACTGTGTCCTTTGAGAGAGAGAGAAAGGTCCCTCTATTTCATTTGGCTTCCTGACTTCTTGTCTCAGTGCTACACAAGCATTCACTGGCCAAGGGCTGGTGTGGATCGACAGGTGCCTCAGGTAGCAGCTGTCCTACTGCACAGTCGCCAGGCAGCCCTATTTCCTGGTCTTACAAAACCATTAGTGCTTGGGATTATTCCACCACTCCTTTTCCTCAGATCTTTTCTAAATTTACACATCTGCCATTTCAACCCAGTTTTCATTGTATGATTCTTTTTAGCCCCTTACCCCAATATTATCACCTTCATGTTGCAGATTAACCATATTTATTTTCCAAACTAATTGCGGTTACCCTCCACATAGATTTTTTTCTTTTATTCTTACTAGTTTATTAGATTTTTCTTATACTTCTTAAAACATACTTAATGATTTCAGAGATATTTCCACTTATACAAGTCCTATTATGGTAAAGAGATATGTTTTTTTGGAGAAAATGTCCTGTACTATCCTAGGAATAGAATTAGTCTTATCTCAAGAGTTGTCTTCTATCTAAATCGCTATTATCACTAAGGTCTTGGAGTCTGTCTTCTGATACTTAGATGTCTGCTGTAATATACACAATCTAAAGTTTAAACCTTTGAAATCCAAGACAATATCCAAACACTGTTTCCACACTAAGTTGCTTTTGGTCCTTCCATCAGTGAATACCACAGGTCTCCCAAGCTGCATGTCCTGATGTTGGAATGCCTCTGAGTTTCCTTCTCTGAAGACTAGGGTGTGGCTGGAGGCAAGGATTGTTTGAAATACACCTCATACCTTAAATTGATTTCCACTGGTGACCCCAAAGTCCAAGTTGGTGAATGCAAGCTAGGAAGGAAGCAGAGGTTTGAGAAGGGCTTTCTGCCTGGTGACTGCAAGGAGCCAGAAGTTTAGGAGAAGTAAGTGGGGAACAATGTGAGGTCTGATGTTGGCCATGAACAGATCTGACATGAAACTTGGAAGAATTGATCCAGTGTGCTATTTCCTTGAATCAAAATGCAATGCATACATGAAAATGTGTTATCTAAATAAGTATGTGTATGCATATATGCACATATTAAACACACTTTTATATTTGTACATACCCACATTGGCCTCATCTATAAAAATGAATAACAGCTCAAGGATAGATGTCATAATGATATCGTAAGACACAAAAGTGTAGGAAATTAAGACAACTTATAATAGCACAGTCTTTAGGAATATGGGTTTCTCCAGTCATGCCTTAAACCTCATTGGTCTTATGTCTTTATTGCTCTTCGACCACCCCAAAAACCTCAGTTCTTAATACCACTATAATTGCTTTGATTTATTCATAGTACATGCACAAGAGTCTCAGAATAACAATGCCAATTTTACTACCAATGATATAGTTACTATGAAGAGTTTAAGTGTTCTCTAAATTACTGCTTTTCTATATAAAGTCACTTGGAATAGCCTCTCTATCACTACTTATGACACCAACTAGATATGAAATTAGGTTCATTTGTCTTATTTTACTTTCAGTTATGGAGATTGCTTTTTATATTTAATTTTGTTTTATAATTATATAGAATATTTACATGATTCTAAAATCAAATCTATAAAACAAGGATTATTTGAAGAAGTCTGATGTCTCTCTCTCTCCTCTGTACTCTCTTTTTCCATCAAATTTTTAATAGTTTCTTATTCTACTTATAAAATACAGATAGGTATATATAGGGTTGTATATATGCATGTGTTTGCATGTGTACATTTGTGCCTCATCCTTTCTTTGATAAGTTTAGGACACTCAATACATTTTATTTTTACTTTCATTCCTTAGCAAAATACACTGGAGAGCTCTACATTGCACTTTGTAGAGACATTTCTTTTTTATAGCTGTATAGTACTCCATTGAGGGATTATATCATGCTAATTCAACCCACCCTCTATTTAGAGATGTTTTTATTGCTGCAGTGAATAGCTCCAGTCTTTAAAAAAAACCTTTGCCAGTATATCTTTTGTAAAAATTCCAGGAGAAGAATTTCTGTGTCAAAGGATGAATGCCTGTATGATTATGCTAGCTATTGGCAGATTCCCTTCCAGAGGTTTCATATGTACCTCTTTGTATTCACATCATAACTCCAAGTTTCTCCAAGTTTGGCCAACATATTACACTGTGAAATTGAAAGGTTTGCCAGTTTGTTAGGTAAGAAATTATATCACAGCATAATTTTAATTTGCCTTTCTCCTCTTAAAAACAAAGCTGAATTATTTTTATAAGGTTAAGATCCATTAGCATTTATTTTCCTGTGACTGAACAGTTCTTGGTTCTAGCTCACTTGATTTTTGACCCCCTTTTTCCTAATTTTTGGAGCTCTATCTATCTATCTATCTATCTATCTATCTATCTATATAATTTTTGGAGCACATATATACACACGTGTATGTGTATGTGTATATACACACATATATATGTCTGTATATGTGGTTTTATGTATATATAACTTTAGTCTCTAGTGCAAGTTATAATTATCTTTTCCTTGTCTGCTTTTGCAAACTTTACCATGCAAATGTTTAATGTAATTAGAGGTATCTTTCTTTTCTCTTGTGCCTCTGGATTTTAAATCATAGTTAGGAAGGTTTTCCTTGTTTTTAGATTTTTGAGAAATTCACTTATGTATCTCTTAGTACTGAATTTCATTTTTTCAAAGTTAAATATTTGATCCACTTGGGTTTTATCCTGTTTACAATATATGCAATGAACCAGACTTTATATTTCTTCATGTGACTATCTGCTTATCCCAATGGTGCACATTAAAAACACCATTTTTCTTCTAATAATTTGAAAATGCCATATTGATCATATTTTAAGTATTCTGTTATGTTTATATTCTACTTCTTTTTAAATTGTGAAGAAACTTCCTTAAACAGCTGATCAGACTTTTCCTCACTTTCCTTATTCTCCCAAACTAGGTCACATGACCTTCCTGACCTAATCCCTCACAAAAGGAATGGGATTCCTTCTATGGTTTAGCAAAGCCCAAGGCTCTGTGTGGGAGAATGGATTGCCTAGACTAAGTAAGAGTTAGTTATATAAGAGAGAAGGAGTGAGGAAGAGCTGGAAATGGATGTCACATAACCAACAATGCATTGGTTGTCCTTCTGGACCATGAACTTCTCAAGGTCACAGAGTTTTAATGTGTCTTCAGTGTTCCCAGCCACCAGCACAGTGCCTAGACATATTATGGGTATGTAAATGCTTTTTTAAAGTGTACTGAGTTGGGTGGGATAGTAATAGTAACTGTGGTTTTATAATAAACCAACATTTTTTTACAGTCTAGCTATAGAATGGCTGAAATAAAATATTTAAAATTATGTTGATCAGTAGGTTTATGGGGTCTGAATAGATGTCTTAGCATTTATTTTTAAATCCCATTTGAATGTTCTACAAAGAAGTACCTTTATTCTGAGAATTTTACTGTGCATGGTAAGGCAAAAGTAGGTTTACAGTTGTGAGTACTTGAAACAGAGTTTATTTCTGTATTATTATTTATTAATTATTGTATTATTTTCCATACAAACAACTGTAAACCTACTTTTGTCCCACCCTGTATTATATAAACATTCTTTGTCTCTGAGTTGGGTTAGATGGAAAGCATTAGACTGTAAATTTCTGTAAAGGCATAATCAGTGTGTTTAGTGTCACCACAGTACCACCTCATTCTATACCTGAAACATTGCTGATGTTTTCTTAACATTCGTCAAATGAATGATTGAACACTATCTCCATTTTACAGCTTATTGTGGAAACTTAGAGCTAAATGGCCCTCTCATGTTATCCAACGAAAAGAAAGGTCTAAAATTTTGCCCACATAGAAATCCATTGCCTTCTCTAGTGATTATTTTCTTTTATATTTTCAATGTTATTCTTTTATATTCCACAAACATGGAATCATACCATTGAGAAACCAAGCTTTTGTTGAAAATAATAACCAATGCTTTCAAAAGATGGAAGACTATTTCTTAACAGAGATTGAAAATACATATATTGTATATAAAAGAATGAGTTTATTCTTAACAACATGACATACAGAAAAGGAGCTAAACTAGAGTTTAAATATATACTCGCCATACTGGCTGCTGTCTTAATGTTTCTTCCCATAGTGTAGGTATTTAGGATGTGCAACTTCTCAACCACTCCTGCCAAGTTTGACTTTTATAAAGATACTTAAATATCAGCATCTAATTTCTCTTTTCTGTTTTTTTAATATTTTTACAGTTGTCCCAATATTGTTATCCCCTTTATCCCCCTCCTCCCTGTACCCCACCACCATCCAGCATTCCCCCCCAACTTAGTTCATGTCCATGGGTTGTATATATAAGTTCTTTGGCTTCTCCATTTCCTATACTATTCTTAACCTCCTCCTGTCTATTTTGTGCCTACCTCTTATTCCCTGTACCTCCCCCCTCATTCTCCCCCTCTCCACTGATAATCCTCCATGTGATCTCCATTTCTGTGATTCTGTTCCTTTTCTATTTTTTTTGCCTAGTTTTTGTTTATGTTTTTTAGGTTCAGTTGTTGATAGTTGTGAGTGCATTGTCATTTTATTGTTCATATTCTATTTCTTTGATCATCTGCTATTTCTTAGATAAGTCCCTTTAACATTTCTTGTAATAAGGGCTTGGTGATGTTAAACTCCTTTAACTTGACCTTATCTGGGAAGTACTTTATTCATCCTTGCATTCTAAATGATAGCTTTGCTGGATAGAGTCATCTTGGACATAGGTCCATGACTTTCATGACTTTGAATACTTCTTTTGCAGTCCTTTCTTGCCTGCAAGGTTTCTTTTGAGAAATCAGCTGATAGCCTTATGGGAACTGAAATGCTGAAACCCTGGGTTCTGCCATCTGTCTTCTTTACAAGTAACTGTCTCCTTTTCTCTTGCTTCTTTTAAGATTCTTTCCTTATCTTTAATCCTGGGTAACTTAATTATGATGTGTCTTGGTATGTTCCTGCTTGGGTCCAATTTCTTTGGGACCCTTTGTGCTTCCTGGACTTCCCATAAGTCTATTGCCTTCTCCAGATTAGGGAAGTTCTCCTCCATTATTTCTTCAAATAAGTTTTCAATTTCTTGCTCTTCCTCTTCTCCTTCTGGCACCCATATGATTTGGATGTCGGAGCATTTAAAGTTGTCCCAGAGCTTTCTCTGCCTCTCCTCATTTTTTTGAATTCTTGTTTCTTCATTCTATTCCAGTTGGATGTTTATTTCTTCATTTTGTTTCAAATCCTTGGTCTGAGTCCCAGTTTCCTTCCCTTCACTTTTAGTTCCCTATATATTTTCCTTTATTTCATTTTGTATAGCCTTCATTTCTCCCTTAATTTTGCAACTGAGCTCAATTGTTTCTATGAGCATCCTGATTGCCAGTGTTTTCAACTCTGCATAAGAAAGGTTGGCTATCTCTTCATCACTTCATTTTTTTTCTGGAATTTTGACCTGTTCTTTTATTTGGACCATATTTCTTTGTCTTGGCAAACCTGTTAGATTGTAAGGGGTGGAGCCTTTGGTATTCACCAGGGTGGGGCAACCCTCTTTGATGCATTGTGGTGGTGTCTGGGTGGGGAGGGGTCAGAGAGGGAACAATGCCACTTGCTGGCTCTGCTTGAGCCCTACTTTCCATCACTTCCTTCACTTCCCACAAGTGGATTGTGGTCTTTCAGATGCTGATTCACAGATAGGTGTGTTTGTGTACATTCTAGGACCCTGTGGGCCTCTCCTGCAGACTCATCTTTGATCCTGATTATTTCTCCCATTGCCACAACTCCAACTGATTTTTACATCCAGAGGTTTTGAGTCTTTAGTTTCTCATGCTGAAACCCTGGGTTCTGCCATCTGTCTTGCTCCCAGTGGTTCTTGTTGGCCCATGACAATCTTATTGGCCCATGAATGTGGGACCAACTGGTCCACCATCCACCTCCTTGGCTGTACATCCTCTTTGCCTCAACTGCCCATCTCCACCCCTCCTACCAGTCTGGTTGAATGTTTCTTTAACTCCTTGGTTGTTGGACTTCCATGAAGTTTGAATATCTGGCAGTTCTGGTTGTTTTCATTTTTAAATTTGTTGCTGTCCTTCTTTTGGTTGTGTGAGGAAGTGAAACAGTTCTACCTATGTCTCTATCATGGCTGGAACTCCTGGGCTGCTTATCAAAATCCTTGTCATATGAGCAGATCCTCAACATCTAATTTCTGAAGATGAGTTTACAATTTGGGGTAGGTGATTTTAGAGTACACTTTGCTCACCTCATACCTGGCAAAGGATAAAGAAAATTTGTCAAGTTCTGAAACCTGTATCTCTTAATAAGCTTCTCCAATAAAAATGGATTAAAATGTTTCATAAGGTTAAGATTTTGCCTGTGGCAGTTTGAATTTCTTTAGCTTAAAACATCATCAGTATGACATGTCATGCTTGGCTTTGTCAGCAATTCTTGCACACAGATTAAGTTTAAACACTTTTCAAATAACAGATTTAAAAGTATCCCAGTACTGGAGGAATTGCTGGTAAAATGGCACAGGTAAAGTGTTTCTAATGAAAACATTATTGTCAAATACTTATCAGATCAAGTCAGTTGCTTCATTTTTGGACATTTAGACCCTTGCCTCACAGTTTGGTTTTACTAGTACCTAACCTTTTCCAGGTGTGAAGTTTACTCTAAAAGATATCACATTCTAAATTGTGCATGGAAAATTTTAACTTTGGCCCTTGCTGGTGTGGCTCAGTGATTGAGCGCCAGCCTGTGAACCAGAGAGTCACTGATTCAAATCCCAGCCTAGGGCACATGTCTGGGCTGTAGGCCAGGTCCCAGTAGGAGGTGCATGAGAAGCAACCACACGTTGATGTTTCCCTCTCTTCTCCCTTCCTTCCCCTCTCTGAAAATAAATAAATAAAATATTTTTTTTAAAAAAGAAAATTTCAACTTTGAAAAACAAATGTAGCCTCAGTCTGAGAAGACATTGCCTCTATGATACCTGGACCAACTAACATCTTGAGTTTTCATATTTTCTGTGCCTAATATTTTTCACATGGTATTACCATAATGCCAAATAACATTAAATCAAAAATACCTTTTCTTAAACCTGGCTGAGTGGCCCAGTTGGTTGGAGTGTTGTTTTGTGTATCCAAAGGTTGTGGGTTCAATCCCATTAAGGACACATACCTGGGTTGCAGTTTCTGTCCCTAGTCTGAGTGCAAATGGGAGGCAACTGATATTTCTCTCTCACACTGATGTTTTTCTCTTTCTCTCTCTCTCTCTGTCTTCAAATTCAGTAACCATATCCTTACATGAGGATTAAAAAATGCCTTTTTAATAAGGGGCATTGAGTGGTTCTTACATATAAGTACATTTTATAGCTTTTTGGCATTTTTTAAAGTATTCTATTGTTAAATTGATTTCCTCCGTTTTTTCTAGATGTTTATTGGTGCATACCCACTCACGTACACTCACACTCCCTACTTACCAGATGTATGTGAGATAGCACTTCGCTAGACAAGGAAGTAAATCAGGCTTTCCTAGGTATATTTTGAGATTTTGTTGATGCTTTATGCTTTTTCCACATCCTTGCTGCTCCCTTTCAGCCAATTGTGGTACAGCTGCACATGTGTGTGTGTTGGCACACACGGATATTTTTCTGAATTTAGTCTACTGGGGGAAATATATTTTTCCTCTTTACTGAGGTACATGTTTCAATGAAATAATGAAAATATATATGGAACTAAACTGGAACAGTAATTGCAACAGAAATGAACTATAAAAGGACAGTTGGCTGCAAATTAACAAAATTATACAGTGTTGGTATTTTTAAAGGACAGCTGCTTTTATTATCAACACACACATTCACATACAAACACACACATTCAATAAAGCACACAATTGAAACTTAGATTGTCCACTTAGAAATGCTTACCAAGTCTGCATTTTTCTTAAACAACATAATTTAATGGCAGAACTGTTTATCTGTTCTGCATTCTTTTAAAAAATTATGTTAATCATACAAGTGATCCTACAGTTGCATGATTGATCAATGTATTTTGGTTCAGCCCTTGCTTCCTTTATGCCTTAGAGAGCTTAGCTATAATGGATTAGACTTAATTCTTACAGTCTCATGTTGTTCTTCTAGCAGGTTAAGTCAAAACAGAAGGAAGAAAGATTGTGCTTTTGGCAATAAATCATGGCTTGCTGGGGAAGTCAGCCTCTACCTAGGTCTGCCCATTTGCCATCTACAAACTCTAGCTGCCCTGGATCCTGAGAGAGACACTTTCTTGGGCAGCTTAGACACACAGGACAGCTTACGCAGGACATGTGGGAAGATGATTTTCACATCACCAGCACTGACTCCCAGAAGCAAGAAAGGAGAAATACTGTGCTCTCTTGATTTTAACAATAGCAAGGAAAAGAAATCGAAGGGAGAAATTCCTAGAGGATCATCTACTTGGATTCATTTTTAAGTGCTATTTTTAAGACATAAAATATATTTTTGAAACATAATTTCACATTATAAAAATGCATAAATATGATCTTGTAATTCATGCATATGGCTGCCTACATGTAAATTTTTGTATACTCTATGTAAATGTCTGTTCATATATTTCTCTATATTCAGTCCCTTCCTGCCCCAGTGTCCACTCAGGACTCTCCTGTTCTCTTTCTTATTACTGCAGCCATCGCTGCCACCCATGGCCATCCATCCCACCTCTTCCCTTTGCAAATTATCCTCAGGAATCAAGCTCTTCCAGAACTTTGCAGGTTCCATGCTCAAATATTAATTTTTATGTGTCTGAGTCCCTGGACTGGTCACTTCTGGCTGGGCACAGTCTGCATCCTTTTACCCCAGTGTGTCACATAAAAGTTGGTATTGTGCATTTGTACCCAGATTTGAAGATAGTTGGCAAATTCTGACCTATGATTATGCTTCCAAGTTATTCAAAAAGCTAATATATCAGTATGATTACACATGCGTGTGCATGTGTGTTAGCACATACATGTCTTGAAGGATTTTTGTCATTGTTTTACAAAAAAAGTGGAATTTTATTTACTCTTTTTTTTTCAAAATTATTTTTGGAAATTCCTTCAGGGCCACTGAGTAGCTCTAACTCACTAGTTAATTACTTTGAGTGGCTGTAATATAATTTACAACTATTCGCTGGCTGGTAATATTTCATTTGTGTTGTCTCATTGTGTTGGTTTGTTTTGCTGTATCACTACCAGAAAAGCATATATTATATATCTTATTGGAATATAACTGACAAATAATATAATATGTTTTTAATGGGGCATGTTGTCAGGTGTGGGGGCACTGTACTATTTTTAATTTTAACAGATGTTGTCAGACTGTACTTCAAAAATACTCAAAAATTAAGATTTGAACCTACCATGTATCAGAATACCCATTCATTCCTCTGAATCAACCTGACAGAAGTAAATTATATTTCTGTTGTTTTGTCCACTTAAGATTTCCTGGCTTCTAGTGAGTTTGCACATCTTTTCCTTCCTGTTGGCTATTTATAATTGCTCTTCTTTAAAATGTTCCTTCATTTCTTTGCCCATTTTTATATTTAGGTTGTTTGTCCCCTTCTTGTTTATTTGTAAAATCACTTTCCCTTTTTTGGGTATTAGCTCAGTCATTTCCATTGACCTAAATATAATACACCACAGGCTAACTCAGTTGACAGTATTGACTGTAAAAAAAAAATATTATGAAATATTTCAAATATGTAGAAGTAGAGATAATTTTTTCCTAAAGCAAATGTTTTGAGAGTGATTTGTTCATACCATATGTGTATAAATGTATTTGGAGTCCTTTCACACCCATTCAAGTGGGTAGACATGATCTTAAAAGCTGACACTTATGATAAAGCTGCAGGAGCTGTGCACCTAGAGAGACGGCCACATTGTTGAAACCTTACTTGTCAAAACTATTTGTTTCATGACAGTACTTTCAGTAATAACTGTTGGTATGATCTGGGGTGGGAAGGTCATCTCAGTTCCTTTAAAAATTTTTAGGACGTGGTATTTGTCTCCTAGTGGCCGATGTTGGTGACATTTGTGACTTTATGGAATGATATAATTTTATTATCATTACAGAATGTTTTTTTGAAGAAAAGATAGTGAGAATGTAGTCTCTCATTACACAATGTTGCAACTTATCCAGTTACTTTTTAAACCTTATTTTTAAATTTATTGGTTTCTTTACCATTTGGAGGTTATCATTTTTTAACGTTGTATTTTTGAAATAATTGTGTATTCACAGAAGTTGCAAAAATGTACAGGGAGGACCCATGTACACTTCACATAGCCTCCCTCATGTTGGCATCTTGCACAACTATAGTATGGTGCGAATATGACAAAACTGTCTTCAGTGTATTCCACACAACTTATTCAGATTTCACCTGTTTTACAAGTGTGTGTGTGTGTGTGTGTGTGTGTGCGCGCATGTGCGCATAGCTCTGTTGGGGTTATTTTTCAACCTTAAGAATGAACCAAATTTGTTTACCACTCAAATTCTAAGCTCCATATTCATTAATGAAAATGGGTAGATCTGAGGTCAGGGAAAAATGAGGGTATTACAGTGGTTTTCTGAGTGATACTGTGGAATCCCATTTTGTGTGTATTTTTTTAAAAAGTCAGAAAATGTACTTCAGGGTTGGTACTGCTCCATATAGACCTGCTTGAGAGCAGGGCATACATAAAACACCCTCTAAAGATCCCAGACATGCCTCTTAGCCCCCTTGAGAAACAGAGTTCAGCACTTGATGCTGGACCAGTTGAAACCATCTCCTATTTAATAAAAATGAGTATTTGTGGAAAGATATGTTCTCCTGACTACATTGACACCTGCTGTGATTGCTCAGATTAAAACTTTATAGCAAGAATTTGCTAAATTAATTACATACCTGCAGTCAGGTAACCATAGCTACTCTTTAGAAGTAATGTCCCAGTACAACTGTGAGTAAGTAAATTAGTGCCAACCAGCATCTAACCATGTGCTGTGACAAAAATGTGTACTTGGGCAGCAGCACCTCCCTTCTCTTTATAAATTGGCTTAGAGGTCTCTAGTACTTTAACTCAGTCACAAAAAGTGAAGGGAGTATTGCTTATCCCCGGCTGGAAATGAAGTCTTCAAATAATTTCATACTCATGGTGTCCATGGACTGCAGGCCATACGAGGCAGAAAGCCATCCCCGTGGCTCATTGGTCCAACTCTTTAATTTTCCTTGAAAGTAAAGGTGGTCCAGCAAAGTGAAATTATATCCTTAAAGGCACAAAGATAATTAGCAACAAAGTCTTTACTAAAATTCAGGGATTTTCCTCTGGAAAGGTGTCTTTCCATTATAACATTACAGTACTATGGCCATTTTTACACATTAAGTTAATGAATTAAAAGTCCTAACAGCCTGTGAACAGTCCACAAAAATATCAAAGAGTATTTTTCTCCTCTCTCTTTATTTTAATATTTTAAGGGGACCAAGGAGGTGTGTCCTGGGACAAGCATCCATGTTTTATAACAGACATTTGACTGGTAGGAGTGCGTTCGACGGCTTGGATGCTCATGCTAGGCTAACGTAGCACAATTCAAAGTTTTCCAAAGCATCTTTTTGTTTTTTTTTAGTCTGAGATTCAAAATAAGTTTAATTATGGTCCAGTTAGGGTTTTTGCTGAAGGTTTGAGTAATCTCGAAATATAATACACCATGGGCTAACTCAGTTGTCAATATTGACTGTAGAAAAAAAAAGTATTATGAAATATTTCAAATATGTAGAAGTAGAGTGACTATTATAATAAATTACTATGTAGGCCATAGCATTCAATACTCCAGCAGGTGTCAAATGTTGGTATTAAAATGAGTAAATATGAATGATTCTGTTTCTTTATCGATGACCTTGAAATATTTTGAGGGGAGGGTGGCAGGAGGAAAGGTTCTGGATGGTTGTTAAATGGTTATTTTCATCTGGTTGTCTGCCTAATGTAGCATCTCTCTTCCTCTGTGGTGCCCTGAATAGGACCTTAAGATGATAAAGGGTGCCCCGGCTGGTGTGGCTCAGTGGATTGAGTGCCAGCCTGCGAACCAATGAGTCGCTAGATCAATTCCCAGTCAGAGCACATGCCTGGGTTGTGAGTCAGGCCCCCAGTTGAGGATGTGTGAGAGGCAACCACACATTGATGTTTCTCTCTCTCTCTCTAAAAATAAATAAATAAAATATTTTTTTAAAAAAGTGCTAATAGGGTTAGTGGTGACCCTCAGAAATATAAATCCATAATGTAGACTTTAGAATAATGACTGAAATCTGTGTATAACCATGTTGATGTTTAAGACACCAGCATGAGCCATGTTTTCCTCAAGGAGGCTGGCTGCCTCTGGTTTGATAAAAACAGCTGTGGAGTGTTTGAAGTAACACATGGGGCATTTGAAGGAACAGTGGCTAAATAACTAAACTGAAGGTGAAAGCTATGTTAGAGGGAACAGACCAAAACCTGAAGGTTGTAGTCTCCTTAACTTTGGCTGAGTACCATTGACTGAGTAGTTCTATTTTAAGTTAGGTAAGTGGCTGTCTTCCCAGCTGGACTTCTAATAAGCTCTGTTGAGGACAGAGCCATTTTATTTCTGCTTGTCTCTCCCTAATGTCTAGCAATAAACATTGAAAATTTGTTTAGTGAATGAGTGAATAAACAAATGCGTAAATGGACAAAGAAGTAAATAAAGGCATCGTAGAAACTAGAACTGAATTGTAGTTTCAACATTTTTCTGTCAAAGTACAACATCAGAGTGTTTTAAAGGCTGGCGCATTTTAAAGCAGAGGCCATTAAAAAAAACGTAGTATTAAAATAGGCCATTCTTCTTTTGTCTCAGGTCACAGTTTCGGAACCTAATTGAAAGTTTAGTGACAGGCTTTTTTTTTTTTTTTAAGGCAACAAAAGATTCTGATAATACATGGCTGCTTCAGTTTAATACTGTCCTTCAAGTTGAAACTGTGAACGCTGGGTAGAGATAAGATGTTGTTAGAAGATCATTTTCACATTTCAGTGATTAAATTTACTTGTCTTGGACCCATTTTAAACAAAATTGTATTTTGTAAAAGTAATTTTGGTAATGTGTAGCATAATTCCAGTGATAGGTCCTAGAGAGGAGGGCTAAAATTAGGTTGTGACATGTTAGGGAATACTGTGTTCTGCTCAGTATTATCCACAACAGTAAATTGAACATGGTAGTACAGAATTTGTAGAATTCATGTACCTCATTAGGCTACTGTCAAATATCAGGCCTGAAATATTGGAAAGGAACTTTGCTATCATTTTTCATTTTTGCAGATGGGGGTGAGTAGAAGGGGATTTGATTAACCCAGTCCTGTGGTTAATAAAACCCTCAGGGCACCCTCAGTCCAGTATCTCTGCTTTCATGGCCCAGACCCAGCACTGTCCTCCAGATGGAGACATGTGTTCCTAAGCCCTTCCCTAGTGCTCAAGTCTATGTTAAATGTGGCTGTTTTCTTCTTCCGGTTGTTATCCTATGAGGTGTTTTCTATTTGACTCACCCTCTTCTGTAACTCACACACTACATTAGTAAAAGCCTTAAAATGCTTAGGAATGGAACAATAGGATGTAGAATAAAATCTTTAGTACTGTAAAGGGTATTAGTATCTGTTCACCTCAATTAAGGCAGTGGAATTATTGTACATTGGTATAATGTTTCACAGTTTTAGTTACCTGTGCCTGGCATCCACAATGTAGAAGACAAAAACAATTATCTCTACTCTGTCCCTAGTACAGAGTAAGCATAAATTCAGAGGTTTTATGGGTTTTTAAAAAATTCTTGAGTGTTTTTTAAAATTTATACTAAAGTCTTTTTACTAGAAAGTTATATGGAATGTTTTATAACTTCACATACTTCAGGCAAAAAACATAACAAAAACAAGCAAAAAAGGAAAAGAATCTCAAAGGCTGGTCTTGGAAAACACTATAGGATTGTGTACCTTTTCTATCTTATTCTCCTTGTGTTGTCTCTCTGTTGCCCCCTTCCCTGCCCCTCCCTCAGAGCTGGGAACCTCTGACATTTGGAACACTCCACTCTGAGGGTCCACACTTAAATGGCAATAAAATGATATGGTGATCTTCCAACTTCCATGATTCCCAAAGTTTCCTCATTCAGAATGTTTCCAACTGCAGGTTGTGACTCTTTATAGATGGAATTTAATTTAGTGTATCTCACTGAACTTAAAAAGAAAAGAAATACTACAGAATCATTGATGTCAGAGAGCATCACACATAGTAAGTATTGTTTTACAATAATTTTATGACGTGAACTCTCTATAGATGTCCTAGATTATGATGGAAAATGTCCTAACAGCAATGCACTAGTCCATCAACCTACCCCATGGGGTAGGTTGCAGGAATAAACACTAACTGTTTTTTAAAAAAATATATTTTATTGATTACACTATTACGGTTGTCCCATTTTCTCCCCTTCACTCCCCTCCACACCCTCTTCCACTCACATTTCCCCCCTTTAGTTCATGTTCGTGTGTCATACTTACAAGTTCTTTAGCTTCTACATTTCCCATATTATTCTTACCCTCCCCCTGTCTATTTTCTACCTACCATCTATGCTACTTATTCTCTGTACTTTTTTCACCTCTCTCCTTCTCCCACTCCCCTGTGGCTAAACCTCCATGTGATCTCCATTTCCGTGGTTCTGTTCCTGTTGTAGTTGTTTGCTTAGTTTGCTTTTGTTTTTGTTTAGGTGTGGTTGTTAATAATTGCAAGTTTGCTGTCATTTTACTGTACATGTTTTTTATCTTCTTTTTCTTAGATAAGTCCCTTTAACATTCCATAAAATAAGGGCTTGGCGATGATGAACTCTTTTAACTTGACCTTATCTGAGAAGCACTTTATCTGCCCTTTCATTCTAAATGAAAGCTTTGCTGGATAGAGCAATCTTGGATGTAGGTCCTTGCCTTTCATGACTTGGAATACTTCTTTCCAGCCCCTTCTTGCCTGTAAGGTCTCTTTTGGGAAATCAGCTGACAGTCTTATGGGCACTCCTTTGTAGGTAACTCTCTCTTTTTCTATTGTTGCTTTTAAGATTCTCTCCTTGTCTTTCATCTTGGGTAATATAATTATGATGTGCCTGGGATGTTTCTCTTTGGGTCCAACTTCTTTGGGATTCTCTGAGCTTCCTGGACTTCCTGGAAGTCTATTTCCTTTTCCAGACTAGGGAAGTTCTCCTTTATTATTTGTTCAAATACCTTTCCACTTGTTGTTTTTCCTCTTCCCCTTCTGGTACCCCTATAATTCGGATGTTGGAGTGTTTAAAGATGTCCTGGAGGTTCCTAAGCCCCTCCTCATTTTTTTGAATCCTTGTTTCTTCATTCTTTCCTGATTGGATGTTTCTTTCTTCCTTCTGGTCTATACCGTTGATTTGAGTCCCAGTTTTCTTCCCTTCACTATTGGTTCCCTGCACATTTTCCTTTATTTCACTTAGCCTAGCCTTCATTTTTTCATCTAATTTGCAACCAAATTCAACCAATTCTGTGAGCATCCTGATCACCAGTGTTTTGAACTGTGCATCTGATAGATTGGCTATCTCTTCATTGCTTAGTTATATTTTTTCTGGAGCTTTGATATGTTTTTTCATTTGGGCCATTATTTTTGTCTTGATGCACCTGTTATGTAGTGAGAGGTGGAGCCTTAGGTATTCACCAGGGTGGATCAACCCAGTCACTGTGTTGTGATGCTGTATGTGGGGAAGGGGTCTGAGAGGGAACAATGGTGCTTGCTCTGCTCTCTGCTGGATTTCAGTCACTTCCCCTGCTTCCCACAAGCAAATTGGGCCCTTTGGGTGCTGGTTTCTATGTGGTGGGCTTGTGTATGTTCTAAGACCCTGTGGGTCTCTCCAACAAACTCTCCTATGAGGCTGGGAGTATCTCCTAGCACCTCAACCCCCACAGGTATTTTCAATCGGTGTTTTGAGGCTTTATTTCCCTGAGCTGGGACCCTGGGTTGTGGGGTCTGTCCCATTCCCTACTTTTGCCTGGTTTAGCTGTGCGAATGTGGGACCACCTGGTCTGCCAGCCACCTTGTGTGCTGCACCCCTCCACAATCAGCTGCCTAGCTGGGTCTGCCAGCTGCTGCCTTGCGTACCCAGGGTCCACCAGACACCACTATTTTTTGCCACTACCCTTCTGTGCCCAGCCTCCTGACTCCTCCCCTTCTACTGGTCTAGATGAATGTGTCTACTTTAACTCCTTGGTTGTTGAACTTCCATACAGTTTAATTTTCTGTCAATACTGGTTGTTTTTTGTTTCTAAATTTCTGTTGTCCTTATGTTGGTTGTGCAAGGAGGCACGGTGTGTCTACCTACACCTCCATCTTGGCCAGAAGTATAAACACTAACTCTTAATCCAAAATAACTCTCACTATCTGACTTTACTTGGCCCGCTACCAAGTCTACTATGATGACTTGCTCTCCTTTGGCCTAGGAATAAGGAAGCCACAAGCCTTTCCCACTGCAAACAGTAGCAGCATTGCTCTGATAACTCCTTTACAAAACAATATCTTAAACTGATTGTACTGAAAAGAAGTAAGTGTTTTAGACTTTTACATTCCTTGTTACCCATGAGGGAAATATGTCAATGATCTTATGCTCAACATGGTTTACATATATAGTTTAAGTTTTGTTCTCTGCATTAATACTGCTGTAGATTATTAATAAGCTTTCGTTCCTTATGAGACAATTTGTTTCCTTTACACCAGTGAAAATGCATTTTTCAGTGAGTCTCTTGAATTATTTCATCCAAATGGAAAGGATTTGCCAAGAAGATAGAGACTGAAAAATTGGGAGTTGTTTAGTTAGAAAATGGTACCAGAGTTGGACTTTCTCCCTCGGGTATTTCTCACAACCATAAGTAGACAGTGATGCTGTTTTGCAGGTGGTTCTTGGATAGTTAAAAGGGAAGAACATTCTCAGTCCTGATAAATGTTTCAAACCTGTTACGTGTGCAGGCATTTTCTGTAGAATACCAGTAAAAGAAAATTAAATCAACTCACAACAGCTATCTTGCATATCTCACCTGGGAAGGTGCATGAGGCAGGACAGTGCATGAGGCAGGACAGGCACTGCTTAACATTAATCAACCTCCTGAAGTTATTACATTCATGAAGAAATGTAATTCACATGTGATTACTTTTTAATTTACTCTGTAATCACATTCCAAGTGAACAGGCCAAGCTTAAAATGAAATTTAAAAGTCAAATACTGCTTTGTATTAAGAATTCAAAATTTTTATATGCACTTAGGCTAATAAAGATTTTACAATAACCATTTGTGACTGAGTATGTGATAATTTTTTGATGAAAGTTGGTGCCATACCTTAGATAAAATGTATTTGATTCTCCACCCCCCAGCTACTCAACTGGACCTGGGGAGTCAGAACTCTACACTGTGCTGAATACCTGCTTCATCTTCTAAACTTTATTTGGAAAACAAAACAAAACATTTCTCAATCCCAGACCTGAAGCTGTAGTGAACTAATGTATTTTTAATTCCTACTATGCCCATGAGATGTATGCATTTGTTTTATCTATCATCAGAGCGTGAATGCTGAACCTTACAGTAACTGACTAGAGCTCATCAAGAGGAAAGGCCGATGCCTGCAGTAAGACTCTTCCTCCAGCAATGTGGCCTTTCAAGTTTGTGAAGTTACAAAGCTGCAGTGTTAGTTTCACAAGAGCCTTTTGCCTTCAAACTAAAGCTTCAAAAGCCTGAGACCAGCTAGTGGTGGGTAGTGGAGAGTAGGTTTATGTTTTCGATTCATCAGCCAGAGCTAAGGTCAATGCAGAGAATGAACTCAGGGTTTCCAGATTTCTACTCAATACAAAGAAGACTTGCTATCATCTGGTTCTGTCTGGCATTGGACTAAACAACCTCGGAAGCACTCAGATGTCTTCCTCAGAAAATATTCAAAAGCTAGATTCTATTTTCCAGGGGTGCTTTGCAGTATTAGCATATATAAGTTATTAATTGTCCAGTTTCAAGATATTTGTGATATCTTTATGCACACTCTACTGTTACTTACTTTAGCTCAGCTCACTTTGTTTTAATTAGCATAATACAATATTTTGGCATTGTTCTAAGCCAGTACTATTTAATACAACTAGGTGTGAGAAAAATATGAAATTTTCTGGTAATCACATTAAAGAAGGAAAAATATGCAGGTGAGATTACTTATAGTAACATCTTTTATTTAACCCAATGTATCCTATTATCACTTCAAAATGGAATAGTTATAAAAAATTTTAAATGAGATGTCTTACATGCTTTTTTCTATACTAAGCTTTGATACCCTTATGTTTATTTTCAACTGACAGCACATCTCAGTTTGGACTAGTGCCATTTCAGGTGCTCAGAAGCTTCATGTGGCTACTGTAGTCTTAAGCTATGGTATTCATAGACTCGTGATATGCTGGTTATATTTTCTTAAATGTACACTAAATGAATACATTGCTTTCTAAGTGAAACAAAGTTTGATTTAGTGAATGGATATGCACCATACTCTAAGAATTGCTGACTTAATAAGCAGTTTTTTGTTTGTTTGGCAGTAATATACATGATAGATGGCCCTCATACGCACTTGGCTCTGCAGGGGTGTTGCTCATCCATGGTCCCAGCACACAAGTCATAAACACATTTTATTTATTTATTTATTTTTTTTGCTGACACAAAAGCTTAACAGAGTTTAAGGGAATGAGACTGATGTAATCCCTGCTTTAGGTATTTTTTAAAAAATAAAACATTTAGTACATGTAGTATGCATATACCATATTTATATGTAGATACCATGTGTAACACACATGCATATGTGTATAAACATACTATGTATGCATATACCATGCTACAACTATTAATGGGACTAAATTCCTTATAATTTATCTCATAACTAAGGCCTCCTGAGTTTTGACACCTGTCCTGAGAACTGAGACCCTCCTGGAGGTCACATGTCTCAAGCAGTCACCTCTTTCATCTGCACTCACTGCTGGTGTGTGATACCCAGCCCGGTGTGGGAGGCAGAAAATGGCCCCCCAAAGATGTGCACATCCTAATCCCAAAATATGTGAATGGCTAAAGGCACTTTGTAAGTGCAGTATAAGTTATGAATCTTGAGATGGGGAGATTATTCTGAATTATTCAGGCAGGCACAATGTAACCACAAGAGTTTTTTAAATCAAAGAGGGAGGCAGCAGACTCAGAGTCAAGAAAAGGAGATGTATTGATGGAAGCAAAGATTCATGTGATATGACATGAGAAGGACTCACACGCTCTTGCTGGCTCTGAAAGTGGGAAAATGGGGTCATAAGCCAAGGAATGTGCATGACATTCAGAAGCTGGATAAGTCAGGAAAACAGATCCTTGCCCACAGAAGGAGCACACCCCTACTGACATCTTTCTTTTTAACTTTATTTTTATTGTTGACACTAATACAGTTGTTTCCATTTTCCCCTTCTGCCCTCCTCCACCCAGCCCTCACCATCTTCTCCCTACCTCCTTCAGGCCATCACCACACAGTTGTCTGGTTCTATGGGTTATGTACATATGTTTTTGCTTAACCTCCTCACCCTCTTTCATCTAGTCCTCCAAGCCCCTCCCCTCTGACAGTTGTCAGTCTGTTCCACATATCCATGACTCTATGTCTATTTTTGTTCATCAGTTTTGTTTATTAGATTCTACATATAAGAGAAATCATATGGTATTTATCCTTTATTGACTGACTTATTTCAGTTAGCATAATAATCTCCAGGTCTATCATGCAATCGTAAATCTTGATTTTAGACCAGCGAGACCTATTTTGTATTTCTGACCTCTGGAACTATAAGTCTGCATTGTTTTAAACCATTAAATTTGCAGTTATTGTTATAGCAGCAATAGGAAATATATACACCCATCCTGAGCAATAGGAGGATAAAAAATGCATCACTTTCCACATCTTTGCATGGGAAAAGAAACCTGCTTTTTGGTACCCACATTAAGCAGCTCTTTCCCTGGGAGACCTTCCAAAGCTATGCCGGCCAAGATAAGGACTCCCTCCTTTCCTTCTCTGCCCACCCTGTTCGCAGTGCTGGCCCCTGACACTGTACATATCTTACTGTTATGTGATAAGTCTCCCTACTAGACTGAGAGTTAAGATATCTCATCCCCACAGCTAGCACTTGATTGGTTCCCAGAAGTTTCTGAATGTTTTCAGAGAGTGCCTCAAGACCTAGATTCTACACTTAGTGGGTTGTCGAGCCTTCAGTCATAGGTGTGTATGTTCCCTCTTTTTACCTTGTCCATATCAGTGTGGTTGAAGGTTGTCCATTGACTTTCTGAAATTGGTCAAGGCTTTCTTGGGAATTGACATCAGAAAGCTCTTCAGCCAACTAAATAGTGTTAGTGTTTTTACTTTATATGGTTTTCTTTTAGAAATTTATTATTACTTCACAGAATGTTACTAGGAATTGGATGTGTAATATAATTGTCTATTCCTCTGTCAGCCTATGGAGACATGTGCCTGAGGCCTTTGTGGCCTGAACATTGGGTCTCATGATCCACCGAGACCTAAGAATACCAAGAACAACTCTGCTCCACAGTGAGTGCTTGAGGCAGGTCTGTTTTTGGCAGCAGTAATCCTTCATCTGGTCAGTGATTATTCTCATTCCTGCATTTAGTTTTGGACAGGATTATGGTAATTCCTGTAAAGTGCCTAAGTGTGATCTACATGTTCACACTTGTTGAAGTATATATTATAAATTATACTCATTATGGATTGTAAACTTTGAGAAGTCTTCATTTTCTTGTGAAGTTACAGTCTGGTATTTACAATTGTACTTATTACACAAAATGTCATTTTCTTTTACTCTATGCTCATTCTACCCCAGTGTTTTTCAGAATAAATTATTTTAAATCACATATGTAGTTTATTTCATTGGCACTGAAAGTGATGGACTAGTCACCTCAGGAGGAACTTGTATCATTTAATATTGTAGAGGTCACACAAAATACAAGTTCTTTGGAAAAAGCTCCTTGTTGACTGTGGTTAGCAGAAGTCAAAATGAGCCATGAGTCATGTAGCCAGTAGTTTTTATCAGTTCTCCTTTCAGAAGTAGTGGTGGAATATTGTAAGACTGTAGGGAGGTAGGACTCAGAGGTGAAGCGTGGGCTCAAATAGAGATAAACATACCCAAGTTGAAGTTCTGTGTAAGTAAGTAGCATGCAGAATAAGGATGGTAAATAGGTGACTCAGACTACTACTGCCCTGTGCTTTATTGAACTTGGAACTCTCATTCACTTAGCTGACGTGCATGGCCTTAGAATCTTCTCAACAGAGGCATCCTCTAAATTGATCAGAGCTTGTCATTAAATTGAAGCTTGTTGGTGGTGGTTTGTTTGTTTAAAAAAGAAAGAATGAGACAGAAGCAGAAAGAATATAGAGGCATGGTGATACAACTTGGGCAAGTAGAAGGCAGGTTGTTCTTGAACTTGACAGATCAAGAATTAGAGTGAAAAACTATGAGGGCACAGATCCTAAAGCCCAAAAACAGTAATGTGGTCAGAAGCTTGGTCAGCTTAATAGGATAGGATGAATTCTAGACAATCAAGAATAGTGACCCCAAACTTTATTGTATGTACAAGTTACCTGGGATACATTCAAAAATGATATTCCGATTCACTTGGCCCCAGGGTAGGACCTGAGATACTGACTTTGTGACTGGCTCCCAGCCAACACCACTAATGTGGGAACCATGCTTTGCATAGCGAAGATACAGAATTGGGTCAAGGCACCAATGCCAAACAGACCTTTTCTCAACATAGGTTTCTATTTCCAGCAAGTCTTTCCTGCTGGGATGGAGGCCACTCAAGGCTTAGATCTGACAGAGCTGGTAGGAAGATGCAGGCAGCTGTTTGCTCCTGAGCAAAGGGATTTTGTAGGTCAAAAATGCCATGAAGTTCCTAGGAGCCAAAACTTCTCATCTGTTGTATATTTATTTTCATTTTTTCCACAATGTCCTCCTTTTTATTCCTTGTGTGAAAAGATGGGTGGTCCATGCTGTTTTAACTCCATCTACTCCTCCTTTCTAGTCCCCTCTTTATCATCAAAGCATTCTTGATTACCTCTATAGGCAGCTCTCCTAAGAGTTCTCAGTTGAGTAGAATTAATAGAAAGTCAACCATCCTAATTTAATTAGAAAAGGTGTAGGCATCTTAGTGGCAACTCTAGGGTTCCAAGCTGCCACAGACCACACTTGGGACCTACACTGAATGTATTGTTTGTCACTAGGGCATCTCTAGTGATCCAAGCATAAGAATTCAAGATGGACTTCACGAGAAGCTTGAGCCAAGATCTGGAAAACTGTCAGGAGCACAGGCAGCTATTCTCAGCCTCTCTTTCTTTCTCTCTGACTTTGTCTCTCTCATGTTTTTCCCTTTTCCTTCTCCCTGTGTGAAGATAGGTTGTCTTGGCCTTTTACTATAAGGAGAAAGAAAGAAAACCATTGCTTGCTCTGTTGGTTCTGCTCATAGTTCTACTTAGTCTCCCTCTTTTCTGTTTCTGAATGTCCTGGAGAGGACCTGAAACACCATCTTTGTCATATACTACTTTTCTGTGTGTTTGAGTCTATTTCCCTTTGGGTCATGTGCAAGTGCAATACTGTTTAAATCTCCATAGTTTTAAGCTTCTGTATGTGAGCCATGCCAAGTATCCTTTTGTTCATATAGTGCATTCAGTTCAGGTCAGTAGACTTGTATTCTACTCTTTCCCTCTCTAGGTGGAAAGCCTCCTGTGGTACAATAGGTGCCCCTCTCTAGGACTAGCACTTGGCCAGTCAACAGATAGCTATTAATGTCCAGGAAATTTAGGTATTTTTATTTAAAATTACCCTTTTCCTAGGACCTCTAATACAATGAGTTATTTAAGCATTACTTGGCATAAATTCTGCTCCTTTGCTACTAGCTCTGTGGGTTGCTGGCACTGGTGCCAAAGCTCCATAGAATATCCTATTGTGCTGTTTCCCAATTCATTACTAGCTAACTCTTTATGGAAAGGAACTATTTTCTTTTCTTGTAGGTTCTACTTCACTTAAGCTAAAAAAGATGTATCAGGAAGAGTCTACCTCCAGGAAAAAAAGCAAATCCTCAATGAGATTTCCTTGACTCCCAAGGGCCTCCCAACAATAGTAAAAAGATAAACTTAAAAATCTCCCTTAGTATTTTTACTGTGAATGATGTCTTTGTCTCTTTTAGAGTTGTGTGTCTTTGACCTTTTCCACCTTTTTTTCTTTTACTTTTTCTTTGTTTCTAGCTTAATCCAATTCTCTTTCTGGCCATTAGCCACTTCAGTGTGTCAATTCTGAGCAAACTATCACGTTCATCGCAAAAAAGCAGACTGACTACTGTAAAGCAAACAAAAATAGCAGAGCAAGAGGAGAATATGGGACATTATTTTGCTCTTGTGATATCATCAGACAATCAGCATTAGAATTTCCAAGTGTTGTTTGCAGCTCTGTGTGGTATTGTGGTATTTTGACTCTGGCTTCTGCATGGTGTTTTGGAATCATTACTTCTCAGAATAGCCTTTGCCCACTGAAAAGCAGCTGACTTAAAAGAAGGATGTTTCAAAGCCTAGTGGAACCATCATTAACTGACCTGCATTTGGGTTGGATGGATTCCTAAGAGAAGAGAACATCCTTTGCTCCTTTTTTTCCCTTTGAAGTTTGAAGAGGTGGCAGCTAGATGCATGCATGGCTTCCACTTCTAATGAGTGGTTTTGTGGAACAAGTGCTGGATTATGGAGAATTTATCCAACAAACTCCTAAGAATACAGAGTACATCAGAGTCTAACTTTCATCAGAACAACTTTTTCAGTTCTGGCAAAGTAGTTATTCTTTTGAAGTGGAAAATCATGGGTAGGTGTCAGAGAACAGGAAGACTATTTGTGTCATTTCTAAAATATTCTCATTCAACTAACTCAATTGCAACCAAAACTAGTCAATCTAGAAATGACTACATAAGTAGGTAAAATGTTGAGGCTGGTGTTTACAAGCCGTGTCTTGCAATAAAACATCAATGGCAGGGATCCAGTAAGGTCACTCTTGTGTAGTCATTTGTAACCTACTTACAAGAAGGAGGAAATGGGGAACAGCAGAATTTTACCATTCAGCAAAATTTCCCCAGAGTATGAAACTAAAGTCCTGAATGATTGATTGTGGAAAGAGTTCAGCAAATGATACTCAAATTAAAACTTTAAGCAAGAGACTTTAAGCAAAATTGTATTGCCATATGTTATTTATTTACTGAAAGGGCTTATAAAAATAAGATGAAAATCCTCCCTCAAACCCCACCCCCCTCCGCCATATCTGAGATCTTTTGGAGTAGTTCAAGTTTTTCTTTTCTTTCCTTTTTATTCTTTTTCCCATTTCCAGCTTCTAAGTTAAACACCTGTCAGGCTTATTTTTCCCTTTCATTTCTTTGACTTGTTAGAGAAGAAGGTCAGAACTGATCACCAACTCTACTTTTTAACAGACAGAAAGAAGCCTGTAATTGAGAGTAATTCCCCTGCAATTTTGTAGGCAGGGGCTGTCTCAGGCTGACTTTCAAAAACTGAGCTAGGAGAGAAATGCTGGCATTCTGTAAGTGAATCAACTTTATTCACCAGGCCACAGATCATTTCTGATTTTCACTGAAATGCAGAAAGCTGCAGAGCTCACATTACTGTCCTTCTTTTGGATGAATAGAAACCTAATCTATTTTTAACATCTACTAGGGTGCCCTGCAGCTGAAAAGAAAGTACTTCGTGAGAGGTAGCCAAGAAATATCCCTTTTTGAAATTCTGCTTTCTTAAGTACTCTAAGTGGTTTATTATTTCTTTTTCTGAGAAGTTTGCATCCCTATTCAATAAAAACCATGTGTGTTTGTCTTTAACAGAACTGGATGCAGTATTTTTATCATAGTATGGTGTGTATTGTGATGTAATGTAGAGATTTTTGGAAGTTGCTGAGTTGATTTCTTTACAAAAATAGTTTCTGTCAAAATTTGATGGATAATGAAAGCAACCCTTAGCTCTCCACATGAAACTGTAGAATCTGAGTCCATCCGAAACTTTTACTTCTCATTAAGGGTTTCATGTTTGAGGGGAGATGCAAAATAAAAGGAATCTTTCAAAAGAAAACTTATACACAATTGAATCCAATTTAAATTCCTTGCCATTTCAAACTTTAAAAAACATAGTAATATGTACTATGTAATATGTGATAGAAGCGTGCTAGTATGTACAGTTTGATGTGTTCATTTTTTATCAATTAAAAAAGTGAGGTGGAAGAAGGGAGAGCCAGGATCCAATTGGAAATATCTAAATTTGAAGGAACTAAGTCTTGTTTCCCTTTAAGGTAATAGTGATAAAAACCAAAATTGTCAAGACCCCTTAGCTTCCATAGATGCCCGTGACAGTCTGATGCTCCAAGGACTGTGCCCTGTTCAAACCAGAAAGCAGTGCTGAGAAATGGTATAAATGATCAAGGTCATGTCATCAGTTACAGAAAGTACTTGGATTCTGTGACATCTATGCGATACATCATTTTGAAGATGTTCGAATATTTCATAGGTCACTTTGAACAAACTTTCTTTTCATTAGTATCACTTAATAAGCATTCACCCTAGAGCTATAATACACAAAATTCCCTAAATAAATAAATAGAATTGTGATTTTAGAAGGTCTATTTGTACCACAAAAGAAAGAAGTGATTACCAGCAATGATCAGTGAGCCTGAAGTATATCATACTCAGAGAAGAGACTTGCAAATGAATGAATTAAATTAGGAACACAAATCTCTTCTTAAATCAGCATTTTTGACTGTCAGAACCTGGACTAGAGTGAATTATTCTTAATAGACTGTGATTTGTATTGAAATAGGACAGTAAATCTGTGTATTGAAATTTATTTGCTGCTTGTTGTTTGGCCGTTCTGTCTTTGTTCATGAGCCAGGTGAATAGAACAGGCAGGGCTGGCGATTGAGCAGGATGCATGCCATTTTTCTAAGAGACCACAAATGCTCTACAGACCAAGGACTGATTAACGTGAAGATGGGATCGAATTCTGCATTCACTGTTTTACTTTGCCGTGTGAGTCACAGAAAACATGTGGAGGCTTCTGGAGGTGCTAGCAATGAAATAATCTAAAAGTCTTCTCTTTCATGGCCTGAGTAAAGGGATGCTAATGGACTTTGGTCCTCAGGGTAAAATCTCTTATCTGAACTTCAGCCTCATCCACTTTGATTCTGTATTATCTGTAGTAATCTCATCCATCTTTCTCACTTTACTTCATGAAAGCAATTTGATGACAGGCTCAGGATATGTTGATTGCCATTTGACACTAGGGGATTTCACATATTATAAACTGATTTGAGGAAGAGGCTTTTTGTTTTGAGTTTCCTGGCTGTTATGGGTAAACATGCAAGAAGAAGAAATGAAAAACAAATCACAGTCCGCACCATTGGATCCTCCACAGTCCCCTCTGAAAGACCAAAAAGAAAAAAAAAATTGCTTTGACCTTGTCCTGGTTTCCATGTTTTTAGTAGGCTCTAATAATCTCTTTTACTTTTTATAAAGTATGTCTGAATTCTACATAGAGGTGAACTAGTGAAATATAAAATGATCACATGGCTTTAATAAGAAATATATATTAGAAGGCATTAGAAAAGAAAGATCCCACTGGGATTTTAATATCTTGTGCCTCCTAATTTGAGGGAGTAGAGAATATAGGGAGGAAATGAAGACATGGTTACATTTGTTTAAAAAAAATCACACGACCCATTTATAAAGTTCATAGGCAAGGCATTTTTTACCCTTTTTTCAGTCTTTCCGCTCTAATTTCTGTTCCCCACCCTCAGCATTATGAATCTAATGCCTCTGCTGCTATCAGAGCTAATGAGGCCCACCTATACAAGCAGAGCATTAATCAGTGATTATAAGTCATTTAGGAGATGCAAAGCATTCTGTCCATAGCCTCACTCCATCATGATCATGTAACACTCTCCGTCTGACCTGCGTACACAGTAGTGACGCCAGTGACCTGCCGTTATCAAACTGCTCTTGCCTTAAAGTCGAACACCCCCATTTTCTTGGAATTTCACCAGTGTTGATCAATTCTTAAAAACAGTTGATTAGCTTGTGTAAATTCAATCAGTTTATCTTTGAAAAAGGTACAAAAGCAGTTCAATGGAGGAAAGATCTTCTTGTCAACAATTGGTATAGGAACGATTAGATGTTCGTACACAAAAATATGAACCTAGACATAGACCTCACACAAATCAAAAAACTAACTCAAATGGAAAATAGACCTAAATATAAAATGCAAAGCTATAAAATTTCTAGAAGAATATATAGGAGAAAAATCTGTATGATCTTAGGTCTGCTGATGAAATCATAGATACAACACCAAAGGCACAGGTCATGAAAGAAAAATTGGTAAACCAGACAGCTAGACTTCATTAAAATTAAAAATGTCTGCTCTGTGAAAGACAGTATTAAGAGAATAAGACAAGACACAGACTGGGAGAAGCCATAACATAGATCTTAAGAAGGACTTGTGTCTACCATAAAGAAACAAGCCTTACAACTCAACAGTAAGAAACAAACAAGTTAATTTAAAAATGGGCAAAAGACCTGAAGAGGTACCTTACTAAAATATGCAGATGGAAAAATGCACCAATGAAAAGGTACTCAACATAATATGTCAGCAGAGAATTACAAATTAAAATGAGATATCACCACACAGCTATGAGAGTGGCCAAAAACCTGACAATACCTTTACTAGAGAGATGTGGAGCAAAAAAATGCTCACTCCTTGCTTGTAAGAATATACAATGGCATAGCTGTTTTGGAATACAATTTTGTACTTTCTTGCAAAGCTCAACGTAGTGTTACCATACAATTCAACAATCAGCTGCCTAGGTATTTATCCAATTGAATCGAAAACATGTCCACAGAAAAGCCCACAGAGGAATCTTTGCAGAAGTTTTATCCCTAAATGCCAAAAGCAGGAGACATACAAGATGTCCTTTAATAAGGGGTTAAGTAAAGAAATTGGTACATCTGTACAGTGGAACACTCTTCAGCATAAAAAGGAATAAGCTATGTAAAAAAAAAAAGGCATGGATGAATGTTAAATGCATATTGTTAAGGAGAGAAAAGCCTGAAAAGGCTACATACTATAAAATTCAAATTACATGCATTCTAGTAAAGACAAAACCATGGAGATGGTAAACAGATCAGTGGTTACCAGAAGTTTAGGGTCAAAGTTCAGTAGGTAAAGCATAGGGGATTTTTTGAGGGAGATGAAACTATTTTGTATGCTATTATAATAATAACAGATACATGACACTCTACATTTATCAAAACCCATAGCACTTTACATCTCAAAGAGTAAACCTTAATGAGTAAACTTTAACAGTCCTTTAGGAGGTCTAGGGAATACTAGTATGGAATCTAGCTGTACCACAAGTGCACGAAACCATCTGACTAAAGTGGGGGGGGATTGTCGATAACTGACTTTGGAAATGAATGTATTCTGTAAGACTACAGGCAAAGTGAACTGTACACTCCAACTGATAAATTTGTTTTTCATGGGGTTATAGGTTAACAATTATGGAACCATTATATATGTATACTATAGTTGAACAATCAAGTAAGTGAGTGGCAGGAGCCAGATTTTTCACTGTTGGAGTAGGAGGTTACAGATAAGCAAGGGGAGACAGCAGAATGAACCATGGTAAATAATTAGAATTGGAGACGTCCAACTCTAGGCAACTCTAGGTAGCCTAATATAGAAAATGACTACATAGAGATATTTATAGATGTGTATACATGCAGGGGTTAGAATGTACCCACATATTTCCTTGCTCTGTTGGCTGAGAAGGCTGAGAAGAAATGGGGTCCTGGGAGCAATAAGTATGTCTAACACTCAGATCTTCATTTTTAATGCCATTTTCCATTCACAGAACCAGAGCTTGTTGAAGAAATGGCTGTTTCTAGGACTGGCACAAGAATTACATGAGATAATCCTGGAGCATCTTTTACTGTTAAGGGGAAAGAAAAGCTAAAACATAAATAAATAAATAAATAAATAAATAAATAAATAAATCCACAGTAATGAGGATATGCTAAATAATGGGACACAGGAACCAACTCAAAGATGAATCACTTTGAACAATAAAATGAAGTAGCGTTGGTTTATAACCCAAAGTATAAAATATATGTGAGTAAAGATATAAATAAATGATTGAATATATAAATAAATGGGAGAGAATGGACAAATCTGTGCGGAAGAATTCCAGATCACTTATGTAGGTACTCTGCCCTCAAGGAGGTGGAATATACCTGCCCTCTCCTTAATGGTGGGGTACATGCACAGAGTGTTTTCCCAATGATAACAATGTGAAGAGGGGAAAAAGAGTAACATCAGAGTGAAGAAACCATAAATCACCACCTGAGCCAGATGATCGAGATTAACATCAACAGCAATAAGTCATATTGATATTATGGTCCTGTGATATGATGTGATGAGGATGGCACTTTACCCCTATGACCTTACTCCCAGAAAACTATAATCACATCTAATAATAGAAAGCACATTACACAAAGACATCAGACAAAATCAACTGAGGGACAATGTAACAAATACCTGACCATTATTTCTCCAAACTTTCCAGGCTATTACAAACAAGGAAATTATGATAAATTGTCATATTCAGTGGGAACCGTAGGAGACATGATGAGTCAATGTTAAATGTGGTATCTTGGATTGGATCCTACAATAGGAAAAGGGTATTAGGTTGAAAGCTAAGAAATCTGAATAAAGTATGGATTTCAGTTCATAACAACATATCAGAGGTAGTCCACACAGATGCATGATGTTAATAACAGTGGCAACTGGACACATGGTATATGGAAACTCTGCACTGTCTTCACATTTTTTTTTCATAGATTTAAACTATTCTAGATGCAAAGTTTATTTTTTTAAAAAAGCAAAACACTTGATGAGGATCAGGGTGCAGGGCCTAGAAGGAAATTTTTTTCTGTGTAAAAGTGTTAGGGAAAATTTGGGCTTGTTGTTGAAGGGGTGTTTGAGAAGGTAGGGAGTGTTAGGGTCATTTTATTAGTGTGTTTATAACTCAGACACTATCAGGTTTTTAAAAGAGTGAGTGTGACATGGGACAGTTGAGCCTTTGATGTGGTTGTTGGTAAGTCCCTAGGGGTTCAGTCAATCCTCTGTTCAAGTCTGTGGAGCATTGAGGTCTGTATGATTTCACTGACATTATCACTCTCTCTCGTTAGTGATGATGTTGACAAAACACCTCCAAAACAATATTCCCTTTCCCCAATTTATAATTTACTTTTCACCTGGTTGTACTGAAGGTGATACTTTATGTAAGAGACCATAATAGGTAAAGCACTACATCTTTTTCTCCTTTAAGTTGGGGTATAGGTAGTATTCATCATAGGATCTCTTTTAAAAGAGAGAAACCCACTTCAATATTTTCTTTGATTTTAATTTTCTACCCCTCCCCCACATCTATAGAGAATAAAAGTTTCATGAAAGAAAGTCAACCAAGATTTTGCCTACTGTAACTAGATGCAGCCCAGTGCTGATGTCTTGCACTGTCTATAGGCGCTAACAGGCTGTGCTGACACAACTGAGGCATCATGGGACTGTTGGCTTCCTGCCTGTTGCCAGGACAGCTGATGATGCCTTCCCAGCCTGTAGGAACCCAACTTGACATGATGTTTCTCTGTCCCGAAGGATCTTGTGCTGCCATCTCTCTATCCTCACATATTTCTGATTTTTTTCCCCTGTAACAGCAGGTGCAGGAGGGTTGCTACATGGATATGCAGGAAACATAACAGCTAGGAAACTGTGGACAGCTGTATACACAAGATAGAATATACCACATGCTCCTTTGAGAATGAGATATGGAAAGAATTCATAAATACAGATTAAAATATGAAGGACATAATGGTGTCAGAATGGGACAATGTAGAACTTCTTTGTAAGCTGTGAAGAGCAATAGAAATAGAAATTAACATCAATAAATGCCAAAGAGATGCCTCAGCTTGTCAATATGAGAACAAATCACAATTGTATCCAGTTTTAACTTTCATTATTACAAAGGCTTTGTACTAACCAATATATCTACCAATAACCTAAACTCTGCTCCTCTGTTCCATTAAAGCCACTGGTAACAAGAGTGACTTTGACTTTAGAGGGGATTTTGATCCTGGCCTCTTGGCTCTATGTCCTTGAGGAGTTTCTTTACCTTTCTGTCCCCACCTTTAAGATGAAAGTAATAACTAGAATTTTATAATAACTATAATCTCTAGAAGTTTTATAAGGGTTAATTGTACTTTTCATAGAGCTTTTTATTTTGTGACTTCACATAAATGCTTGGTAAGGAGCAATTCATGATACTATGAAGAGATTTGTAATTTGTTTTCCTAAATCATATTTTAAAATAGCAAATAAAAATATAAAATCATCGAAGTGGACATTTAGTTGAAAATGTGTATTTTAAATTTTATAAATGCAGTGTAATTTAAAGAGAAATTGTGAGAATTGGGCTTGATCCACCTGGATGCAGATTTAAATTGGGTCTTTTATTTAAGTTCTGAAAAATAAATGTTTTTATGCCCATGAAGAATTAATTCTGAGGAAATTTTGGTCTTCTCTATCTTTTTTTCACACCTACTATGTGTTAAAAATCTTGTTGTATAATTAGGTTAGGGCTGCCTCAATATTTCTTGAAGTGTATTTTACAGTCCTCTACATATATGACGATAGCAGGGTTTTACAGACAGAACAAAGGAAAAGTGGTTCTAAGCCCAAACACTTTGGAAGAACACTAGGTGCAATATCAGTTTCTTCCCTGTCTCCCTCCCTTCCTTTCTCCTCCCCCTCC